>CATIWQ010131600.1:0-11768 GCA_949673415.1 Euphorbia schlechtendalii | reverse complement strand
TATGTACGTATGCATATATATAGATGTATGTATGTATATAGTATGTATATACATGTATGTATGTATATACATGTATGTATGTATGTACATGTATGTATTATGTATGTATGTACATCTATGTATGTATGTACATATATGTATGTATATACATATTTATATCTATATATATATGTGTGTGTGTGTGTATATATATATAAAACATCAATTGAATTGCAAATTGAAGTGGAAATCAATAAAAAACAGAGAGTTCATTCAATTGAATATAACATGCACAACACAAAGTCACCAACTAAAAAACACATCAGTTTAGCTGAAAAAGGCAAAATTAATCCTTAGCTTATAGAAGAACCTAAACAAATCCAATAGGAGCCTATCTTTGAATTTTAAAACATTGTCACTTGAGTAGGCACAATATTTGTTCTGACCAGATTTTCATACAATGTAATAACTTCATTTATATGATTGATAATGCCAACAAATAGAAAAAGCATTTAAACAGAGACAAGAAATCGGCCAAATAGAGAGAAGCTGGTGCTTTACTATAAATAGTGCTGCAATCTAGCGCTTTGTGCAAAGCGCATGCTTTGAATGCACTCAATAAAGAAGTGCACTCTGCTATCAACCGAAGAACTACTACTGCACTTCGCTGCGCTTTTGCGCTTAAGTGGGTAAAGCAAGTGCTTTTGACTACTATGATTTGAATATTCAATATTTAACACTTCACCATGTCGGGTGCAGAAAAGGCCCCGTTACACTTTTTATAAGTATGATTTTCGATTCAACAAAAATGTGAAATTCGATTTGTGGGATTACATAGCTTGAAAGTCACTTTCCCTAGACAGTAGTTCTATGCAGTAGAGTTAGGTTCTGGTGGTGAAATGCCCCCTAGATACTAAGTTCTTGGTTCTGGTAGCATGGTGACTTTGTTTCCTCATTGTAGTTTACTTTTAATAAATTTGAGAATTGATCCGTTTTTTATGCTCTGGTTGACAGCTTTGATGTGGAAAATGGGCCAAAAGCTGCAGAATTTATTAAGGTTTGTCATGTACGTTCTTGTGGTACTTAGTTCCAGATTATTCTTTGAACCGAAACGAGATGTAATCTACTTTGCTCAAGTTTTATATTATAGATGAAGGAATTTTTTTATCTTAGGTGCCATATTTGAATGATAGCGTGTGGCTCTGTTTTCAGGATGCTGTGTCCAAGTGGCCTGCTCTACGCCCATTATGCCTGATCTTGAAAGTGTTCTTACAACAAAGAGAACTCAATGAGGTGTGGATTTGTTTAAGTACTACCTCCGTTTTTTTAGTAGTCCTCTTACACACTTCACACTTTTTAATAAAACAATTAATAAGGGTATGCTAGTACTAATCTACCCTTAATGTCTTAAAAATTGTGCATTTAATACTTTAAAAATTACAAGAGTAAATAAGGGTATACATGGAAGAAAGATGGAAATGAATCATGAAATTTTGAAATGGACTACTATTTTAGGTTTTCATATTTTAGCTAAATGGACTACTGAAAAAACGGAGGGAGTATCTTCTAGCAGCTATTTCTAATTAAGTTATTGAATTGTTTTTATCTACTCACTGACAAGAATCCTTCCAAGTATGTAGGTATATTCTGGTGGATTAGGTTCATATGCCCTACTTACTATGCTAATGGCTGTGTCAAAGGTAAGGATTGTGTTTGATTTAAAATATTCAATGCAATTCTTAATTGTGCATGCTTCTTGTCACTTAGCTTATGGCTGATTCTTCTAAGTTCCCTGAAAAATTATAAATGCATAACATACGTGAGATCTTGTGACAACTGACAAGTTGTGTATGCAAGATTCCCATACCATAATTTCTCGTTCACTAACAGACTAGTTTTGGAGCTAGATGAATGATTTTATCCCATGTTACTAAACTCTTTATCTCCTCAGAAACTCAGTTTTTGGTAGGCTAGCTAGAAGAGTTTTGGACTCTAATTTTTGTTTCATATAATAAAGCTCCTTGTTCCTCTTTGAGAGATTGGTTCTAATCCTCTGAATTCGTCAATTTGGAGATATATATTTCTTTCTATACGATCTTCCATTTATGTGCATTTACTCTGGTATTCATAGTATTCTAAAATCCGAATCCCTTGTAAAGATTCTGAGAGACATGGTCAAAGTGTTTTTTTAAAGCCAGCAGTCATGTAAGTAAACCGTGTAATCAGGAGGGGTTTGATCTGGGTTATAAATCTGTTTCATAGTGAAATGAAGCCAAAGTTGGGGTGAAGGGTACTTCAGGTTGATGGAGCAGCAACATATTTGAGTGCCAGAAACGCAGTTGTTAATTTGTTATATATTTGTTGTCATCCATCCTCTCCATCACAGTCCTCAATCTTCTTTCAATAATAATTGATGTCAACAGTCACTGCTTCTTTTTATTAGTACTCAGTAGGATACTTCTCACTAAATTGCATAATATACTTTCAAAATAAAATAGTTTTGAGGATGCTCGGTTTTATGGTTTAGGTGATTTTTTTTAAAGATTATCCCTGTTTTTCTTCTTAAATGCATCTATTGGTATTTGTGTGTATGGTTTTTTTTATTCTACAGAATCTCAGGGAGTGTCATGCATCTCCAGAACATAATTTGGGAATACTCCTGGTACAGTTTATTAAACTGCAATTTGTAAATTTTGGTAACAGTCATTGGCAGTGATAAACCTAAACTACTAGTAAGGCATTGTCTTTATTCTAAAAGTATGTAAAAGAAGGATAAATATTTTTTATTTTATTATCATTATTTTTTATAATCATTTAGTGATTTTTTAACACTCGATTAGACATGCAGATCGTGTCATTTAGAGATTGGAGCAGAAAACTTAGTGTTCATGCATTCCTAATTTCTTTTTACCTTTGGATAGCAGATACACTTTTTTTACTTCTATGGGCGCAAGTTAAACACCACCAATGTTGGGGTATCTTGCCGTGGGACTGGAACCTTCTTTTCAAAGCGTATCAAAGGGTAAAAAGAACAAACAAGACATAAAATGAAATATCATTTTCTTACTCGATGACTTGATTTAGAGTTTTTGCTTGATTTCTTATATTCTTATGCATCTCTCGTAGGTTTAAGAAAAAGGGACATCCATTTCTTATTTCCATTGAGGATCCACAGGTGAACTTGTACATACTTCTGGGATTAGCTTTTGTTTTGTTTTTGAAGTACTGTGTTGTTGCCTATATGTCATGATGTACCTGTATACCTATTATAGAAGGAAAGTTTCCCAAGTGGGTCCCAACTACTGGGTTAGTTCTACCATATTTTTTTATATAATGTTTCGATATATGGACCAAACGTTAAAAGGTAGCATTGCCTTTTGTGTTGCATTCTATTCTGATACGTGGCAATTGATTATGGAACTAATTGCAACAGATTGATGACTTCCATGACCAAAAAGGGATTTGATTTATACTCCTTTTCTGGCTAAATTTTTGCTACTTCTTTAATTTATTTATATTTTGGATGGACTAGGCACCAGAGAATGACATTGGAAAGAACTCATTTAATTACTTTCAGGTTTGTTCAATGCTTCATTTTCTATCCCTTCCCCTTTGTAGTGTCTCCGCAACTAATTACTCTTAATAGATGGGAAATAATTGAAAAGTTGATTGAGGGCACAGTTCCAAGATAAATTCATAGTGCAATAGAAGAATTTAATGATGGACAAATAGCTTACATAAAAAGTTAGACTTGCCTGTGGAAGTTCTTTTCCATCTTTTACTGTAAAAGAATTAAGAACAGTGGACTTTTTTACTTAATTGGAGTATGAACTTTTAGAGATTCTTTGACATTATAAAAAAGGCGGTGACATAGTTATCAAAATCGTACGATTCGGCACGATTCACCCCTGAATCGAAATAGGCTTAGAATTGTGACAAAATCATTGGAAATCATATCTGAATTGTGTGATTCGGGTGATTTAAAATGATACAATGTTTTTCAATCGTATCTGGATTTTAGATTCAATTCGCGATTCACGATTCATAAAATTTGGATTTCAATTCTCTATTCGAATCTCGATTTGACAACTATGGCCGGTAAGTTTTCAGATAAGGGGAGCATGAGGGGGATTGTACTTTAGTGTCGAGAAAAAGCAGAGCATCTCTATATGAGGTACACATGGTTTAAAGGATAATTAGGAAAAGGCTCATTTGGTGTATGTAGCATGCAACAGACAAGCGCCAGTAGTTTTATAGATTTCTAGGACTGATGTAAACTTGTAAAGGGGCATGCTGAATGCAGTAAAGAGGTGACTTTGAAATCGCCATCTAAGGAGAGAGATAGAGAGCATCATCATCAATTTTACAATTTTGAGATGATATCGAGTTGCGATTATGTGTCATGTATAATAGCTGCCTTATATTTGTTTTTCATCACGTCACATTTCTTGAATAATCGATGATTATCAAATAATTGAATTTTGAAGTTATCCAGCCTTAAACTTGATTTATTATGTTAAACATTTTAGCGCATAGGATAAACGTCAAATATTACACCATACTGTCAGTATATGGTTGCATCAATATTGAGTTTATACTTGCTTTGAGATATAAATCTCTTAGGGAAAACTTAAAAAAAGTACTTCGTGGTTTCACTCATTTGCAAAAGGGAGTCTGAGGAATTTTGTTTTTGCAAAAGGGGGTCCGAGGTTTATGACCACCATTAGCAAATAAAGGTTTTCCATCCATTTGATCAGTTAAGCTGACATGACAAGGGGTAAAATGGGAAATTCAGATTTTCTCTTTCTCCTTCCTCTTCCCTTTGCCCTGAAACCTGAATTTGAATTGTTTTGAACAATCTTCGTTGGTGGTATCCTCTCGGTTCCGGCCATCTGATAATCGATGCCCGAAGTGGAGCTGTGAGCTGATGGCGGTGGTTTCGGTTGGGTCTGAAAATCCCCCTGCAAAACTGACCCCTTAATTGCTCTCTATTGATTCAAAATTGTGTCTTCATTGATAGAAGCCAAAATCTGAGCTTGACAAGGAATCTCTTCGTTTCTAACATGGGAACCATTGATTTTGGGGCTTTTTTTTAGCTGAATGGCTGGTTTTTGGTGTATTCGATTTCATTAACAATCTAATTTGTTTGCTTCTTAATTTGTTTTAATGGATTTAGTTAGGAATTTTTATCGAAATCCTACCTTTTGCTTATTGAAGTATCACTTTGATGTTTTGATTGAATTTGTGTAGTGGAGGTGTGGATATTGATTTTTCGTCTGGTGGAGTTTTATTGCATAAAGACACCAGCAAGCGAAAGATGTATAGTTTAAATATATTTTCCATCATTTTCGAGCTCAATTTTTGTTGGGTGCTCATTCACTTATTTGCCTACTATGATTTATAATTTGATAGTTCTTGGCCAATTCTGGTTAACTGACAGAGAAGAAGAAGAGTGGAAACTACTCAAATTTAGGTGACATGGCAAAGAGACGAAGAAGAAGAAAAAAGATTGAGTTTCCCATTTTACCCTTTGCCACATCAGCTTAACGGATGAAATGGATGGAAAAACCCTTAGTTGCTAAGGGTTACAAACCTCGAACCCCTTTTTTGCAAAAGAAATTTCCTCAGATCCCAAGTGAAAATACGAAATACTTTTTTGAAGTTTACCCAATCCCTTGTTAGTCAATCGACATCTGAACCATATAACTCTTATTGCTGCATTGATGAACCAATCTGCTGCAATATCATTACATGGTGCCTTAGACGTCTGAAATGTCCGTTTTGCTTCATTTATCACGTATCAAATAATTAGATTTGGAATAATTTACGAAGCACTTGTTCCTGTGTTGATGCAAACTATACTAATTAGTGGTTTACCTGGTGTAGGTTAGGTTAGCATTTTCGATGGCATATCTAACCCTGACAAATCCAAAGACCATCTCGAGTTTAGGTCCAAAAAGGAGTATTCTTGGAACCATAATCAGACCGGACCCTGTTTTGGTAGAGCGCAAAGGGGGACGTAATGGAGACGTGACTTTCAGTAGCTTGCTTCCTGGTGCTGGGGAGCCGATTCAGTCACACATCAAGAGATATTGGGTAACTGGCAGTTAGACGATGATGAGGCAGAGTTACCACGTGCAAAATCCTCCGGGAAAAAGAGGAAGAAATCTTCTTCCAAAAACAAGTCCAGTACGAATAAAGGAAAATGGTGTAGCTGGGGAACTTCATGAAAAATCTGGATCTAGCAAAGAAAGGAAGAAGCAGCGCTGGAGAAATAAACATGATTCCAATCGCCATTTTCTACTGGCAAATCTGTGGTTGACTTCTAATTAGACCTATTTATTGGTACGGGCCCGGTTCGCTTGCATGGGCCGAACTTGGACACTCGTATTTTCACTAAACCTGGTTTGAATCCGAGCTCACAAAATCCAAAAGTATTATGGGCCGGGTTTGATTTTTATGTAAATACTAATGCTTGGCCCGAGCCTGGCCAATGAATAATAATAATATTTATATGTTATATAATAACTATTATAAGATTTGTATATATTGTCCTATTTAAGTTTTATATTTCACCACCACAAATTAAATAAAATATTAAAGACATTAAATAAGTAATGCCATTAAATGAAAAAATTTGACATGTATATTCTATTTATTTTATAAAGACATGTACATTATCTTGATATTTTTTTCATAAAGTTTAACAAAAATTTTAAAAAAAAATATTCATGGATTTAGGTTAGGTATGAGAACAACCTTGTAAGTCCGGTTTGGTGCTAGTCTAAGCTCGAAGTTGTAAAGTATGAGCTTCGATTGGGATTTAGTTGATGTTTTTAGTCAAAAGCTCGACCATCTTGGTCCAACCTACTTGGCAAACAAGTCTACTCCTTGTATAGTTTTATTGTAATTTGTAGATGTTCTGGTAGCCAATAGTTCAAGTTGTTGCTAGTCATTTCGACATTTGAGTGCGATGTAAAGGAATTACTGAAGAGCTCGTGTGTTTTCAAGGGGGGAAGAGATTCTTTTATGCTGAGTTAAATACTGAGTAATGTTTGATTAATTTGGACCATAGATTAATTTTGGATGGCTCAGATCAATGAATCACTAAAACCAAAGTTTTTTCCCCCAAAATAAGGAAAAAGGTTAGACAAACATGTTAAAAGTAAAAAGAATTTTCAGACCCAACTTTTATCCTCCCTCCTAAGAGTTGGCGGGATCATATTTCTTTAGTCTTTTACATGTGCTCTTTTCTACCCAGCCCATTTTTCAATTTTTTTTTATTCTTGGATGATTCTAATCGTCCATGGATGTCTACTTCAACTATTGAAAGATTAATACAATGATATATCTTTTTTCCAATTTTAATTCTATATTGATATTGTTTATGCTCATTTTCTCTTTATACTGAGTTAAATCTAATTTCTTTCAAATTTAAGATATTAACACAATTGTGAATTTTGGAATATAAACTATTATATTGAATTACAACATCACATAATTAAATGAATATTAGGAAAGATATTGATTTTCACCTTTCTTAGATAACTAATTCCGAAAGTTGGGATGGAATCCGAAATTGTTGAAAATGCCTGGAACTTTTGGATGAAATATTGTGCATAGTTTGGGATTTGGTGTTCGCAACCTTTGTCATAATAAGAAAGATGGAATTGTATTTACCAAGAATCCACTGTTAGGGAATAGTTATTCCATTTGTTGTATGATAACTAGAAATCACAATTTCATCCCGATGACAGATTCCAACCAAATACTTTACCTTTTCGCATTCATTTTTCTCTTATTCTACGGAATAGTCATTGCACCAAACAAACGACCCCTAATAACATTAGCCACAAATTGATAATTTGATAGAATAAATGGAATTGTCATGGAAGTAGAAGCATCTTTTTACAAAAAAGAGACCTAAATAGATGTGAAACTTCAAAATAGTTTTCACCGTGAAACCTAAACACACCAAAAGAAACAAAGAAACACTAAATTGAAGAATGCATCGGACATATTTAAGATAGCATAAACTAAAAATTTCAAATCAACACTATAGAAATTCACCTTGGGGAAAATTTTAGCCGAAAAAGACATTCAAAATAGGCTTCTTGAAACAAATTTTAGCTTTCAGTCACCATAATCTTTTGATATTCAAGTTCGAGAGAGCAGATTGAAAATTGTTCAGAGAAGAGCAGATCGATAGAAGAAAAAAAGTCACCGATTGAAATTTTAATCATGCTAGTTCTTGAGAGGAAGAGGAAATTTGAGATAAAAAAAAGTAAATTTTAACACCATTTGTACTGTCCCTTTTCACTTATTTTGGGGAAAGAAACTTTGGTTTTAGTGAGAAAGTAATCTGAGCCATCCAAAGTTAATCTATGATCCATATTAATCAAACATTACTCCAAAGTATTTAGCCCTCAAGGGTAGCATTTTTACGGCTGTGAATGTTGATTATGTGCTAACAAGTATGGACTACACACACAAACACATAGATGTATATCAAGTTGAGGTAGTAGTGTCTGACGTCTTTGAAGTTGCCATCTTAAGGTTTTGTTTGATATCTCTGAAGTTACGATACACACACATACATATAGATGTATATCAAGTTGAGGTAGTATTGTCTGACGTCTCTGAAGCTGCCATCTTAAGGTATTGTTTGATGTATCTGAAGCAACAATCGTAAAGATGACATTGGAATATGATAATGTTATCCTTGGTATGAAGTTTCGGTTTCATTTGTTTATTTACTAGAATTATATTGTGTTGGTCGGTAAACGGGCTCTTAACAACAACAGAAGGGCGTGGTGGTGAATGCTCAATTTTGGTTACTTTTAATATTTTCAAAGATATTTTCTAAGTTCAATTTTTATATCCGTGCTGAGTGTGAGTGCTGAATGCAATATAAAAACGTATAAACTGCTCAGCTTTGCTGAGTAAGGCTACTCAGCATAGATTGGATAACAAGCAAATAAGTAGCTGAGAGAGAATGTGATGAATGAGCTGATCACTGCTAAAGTTAAAGCTTAAAGATAGAACGTCAATACCTAAGATTTATCCTGGTTCGGCCTCTAGCCTACCTCCAGTCCCCGGATACCATCTCCGAGCTTTAATCCACTAGTGATTTGTTCCTTCATTAGGCAGAGAAGCCTTTACAGTGGGTAGACAAGATTACACAAAGTACCCTCCTTTCTAACTACCGCTCAACTCAATTTGGGTACCCTTCCTAAACTGACACTCAGATTACAACAGAAATGCAAACTGGATTCAACTTATAGAAATGTTGAATCCTTACAATGTTAATCTAAGTAAATCTCTCTATTACAAATAGATATGAATTTGATGTTTGCTGATTGCTTGCAATGGAATTTCTTTGAAAGCTTGAGTAAATTGAGCAGCGTTTTAGCTCTTAAGAAATTCGAGGTGATTCACCAAGTTTGAACGTCTGCTCCAGTCTTCTATTTATACTTTGAAGCTCTGTGAAGTAGCCTTTGCAAACTTTTCGAGGTTGCTGATCTTCAATTTCTCATCTCTTCAAATCTTTCGAATCTTCCCATTGGAGACAGATTCCAGTTCGTTTAGAGATAGAAATTTGAACGTTGAGGCACAATAAAATTTCGTTGACAATTTCTCATTTATCTTCAAGCAATCTGGTTCTGAGAGAGGCGCGCGAGAATGCAACGTGGAATCTTCCAATTGGTTGATCTTGCTGACGTTGACAAAGTCGCATGGAGACACTTGAGACGCGGCGCATGACAGAGAATTCCCTTTACTTGGACTGTAGTGAGGAATCCCCGACATTTCGTACTGACACTTTTTGCGTTGTGAGGACCACTGTAATTTTCATTAATTTCAGCGCTTTTTCTCCTGAAAAGCAACTAAGGAATATTCCATTCCTTCACAACCGACGTTAGTAACACACGTGTCATAAAGTCTCTACGTGTCAAATAAAGTGCTTTTAATTAACTAAAAGTAGGATTCAGCAAGAGCTGAGTGAAATAACTCTAAATTACGTAGTACGCAACACAGACTCAGTTTTTCCTACTCTAAGACATAACTTAATTAATTACTCAGCAAAACTAAGTTGTTTTCCCTTAAACAAACTCAAGTTAGCTTTATTAATTAAGAGTCTACTTAGTACTCAATTAATTTTACTATCCTAGATAGTTTGCTATTTCTAAAACTATTAAGTACTATGAGGTACTATTAACTTGGGTTCTACAATCTTCCCCATTTTGGACAGATAGCAAACTAGGTAGTAGAAGAAGTAAATTGAATAAATAGTTCAGAGATATCAGAATACCTGAAAGCAGTGTAAAACTCCCTTATGTTGAGTGACTTCCATTAGTCAGCATGAGCCCCCCCATACTGAGTGAGTCTTTTACAAGCGACTCAGCTCCCCCATACTTAGAGGATTTCTTCTTTATTTTGGGACTTCATCTTATATCAGCTTATCTTCAAAAGGTTTGGTCTCTTATATAAGTTCCTGCATAACATCATTAGATACACAGCAGAAACATACACAGTATAAAAAAGTTAAGAAGATCTTAACTTGAGGTAGGAACTTGTAATATTAATTAATATAAATAATTGACTTAGTCAGTACATAATGTATGTCCTGAGCTAAGATTACAAGCTAGTCCCTATTACAAGTTCTATACTACACTGAACATGGCCTAAACTATATCTTGTGCGCTGAAGAGGAAGAGCCAGTAGTCTTGTCTTGATTAGTCTTATGTTGCTGGTGAGAAGGATGAAGTGGATGTGAATGCTTTGGAAGATATCCCTTGTTGAGATTTTCCATTCTGAGCGCATCTTTAACTACCTTCTCCCCCTTTGCTATCTGACCTTGCACACTTTGTTCAAGGCAGACATTAAAGGCGTTGAGAGCAACTTGGAAACTCTTTTTCTAGCTAATAATCTGCGGAGATATCTCTTACTCTAGTTGCTCCTTGCCCTTGGTTGAGAGGAAATCTTGGTCATTCATCTCGTTGAGAAGAAGATGATTGCATCTTGAGGGGTGAGCTATCTGGTCAAAACCTTAACTCACAAACTGTTGAAAACACTGAAGAAGGCTTCAGAAGTCCATTGCTATCAGTGTAATCTTCTGTTGAGATTCAATATCATGGATTTTGGGACCAATGGATGAAATACACCTTGAAATGTAATCGATATCTTTTCCATTCAGTTCTCCCATCTTTAACAAAGATTCCATTTTCTTCTACAGTTCTTCCATTTTAGATTTTATGACATTAAGCTTAGAGTGCATGGTCATTCCGGTCTCAAGGCAAAGGGGCTTTGTCGGAGGTAAGCTTAGCGCAGGCATGTTTAGAAAAATTTATCCCATTGCTTTCACAAGGAATTTCTACGATGCAGAGAATTTCTCTGTGATGTACTCATTGATCTCTTACTGAATGGTTTCCATCTTATTGTGGAGAGAATCAAGATTCACGATAGGGGCCTTGTCCAGCTTCTTTGATATATCCTTCAATAGCTTCAGCACCTCATCTTGCTTATTATCATGAACTAGTAAAAACTTTAACTCAGTGTGAGCACGGGATTTTGTACCAGCTCGCGCGTTCAATGATGACGGCTTTTCGGGAAAATTATCCTCGAATCACACAATTTTCGACCATCCGACGATCTTCATATGGGAATCCTCCTCGGACGATTTACATTATTTAACTAAAAAGAAAAAAAAATATAAAAAAAAAAGACATGAGAATCTCGCGCGAGGCTGCACAAGGCAGCCCGCGCGAGACAGCCTCGCGCAAAGCTGCGCG
>CATIWQ010131569.1:0-24680 GCA_949673415.1 Euphorbia schlechtendalii | reverse complement strand
CCCATTAAAGATTGTTTCCAATCTAAGTTTCTAGCGTCTCTTAGGGCAGCTATAAAACTTTCAGGTAAACCTTCTAATGTTAAAGGTTTAAAAGCAACTTGTACTAATCCTATATGTAGGAATTTGTAAATTCTGCGATATTTCTAAATGTCAGAAAAATTTAACAATTTGATTAACATTTCATCTTTATTAAGTGAAATTGTTTCTTCAGTAGTTTTTACTACTTGTTTTAATCCTAACTTTTCAAATGTACCATATCTATAAATGGTCTTAGGATTAATTTTTGGGATAGTCCACTTATTAAAAAAATACCAAAAATTACGTTATTTAGAAATAACTATAAGATAACTATAAAATCCGACAAGGTTATCATAAGGTGGTAGAAATGTAAATTCAAAACCTTGATAATACACTTTTAACAATTAAATTAAGTAATAGACAAAAAAGTAATTATTTATACCAAACATTGTATTTTTGTGTATTTCCCGATCTTAAATGTGAGACGATGGGCCTTCGGGCCTAATCTGATTAATCAGTTTGCTTTATATATCATGGGCCTCTTACCAAAATTTAAGTTGCGACATACTCAAGTAAGACATATATATATGCGTTCTTAATACAATTTTTCACAAGACATTTATTGATTATAAAAAAAATTTTCGGGGATTGGAGACTCAAATATTACATAAAATTAGACCTTTGACCATCAAAATTATCAATTGTATATAAACTTCACTATAACTTCAGCATCTAACATTTAGAATTTAAAATTAAACATTATCTCAGAAGAAAAACGTTTAGTTAAGACAAGTTTCAAATTTTAATTTTACATGTTAGAATGAATACATATAAACATATATTGTACAAAAATATTGTTTTAAATATTTATGATCCCCCATCCCCTGCCTAGACACTATTTTGACGGTTAGCGCTCAACTTTATGTTATTGGCGCTATCAGATGTTTAATTGATTTATTATCGCCTAAGGCTATCAGATGCTTAATTGATTTATTATCGCCTAAGCCTATTTTTTTCTGCCTAGGCATCACTTAGACACATTTTTTGCGATACTATATTTCAAATAATGATAGATCAATTTTTAACTCAAAAAAATTAACTCAGTTTATTAAACTACTATAAATTATAGTGTCATCAATATAATATTCTCGTTTCGAGTATCAAATTGAGAAATAATGTGGTTTGAGCCACAAAAATAAATGATGAGGTACTTTAAAATTTAAATGAATATAAAATACTTAAGAAATGTTGTATTTTTAATGAAATATATTATCTTGTGTATTGATATTTTTATAATTCACAATTTAATATATTTCTAAAATAAAAAAGATACAAATCTGTCAAGGTCTTGGAAGCTCCAACCATCTAACTAGCGCCGAACGATACTTAAAACAATAAAAAAAATTTAAATAGACCAATGAAATTTAAGATGAAAGAAACTATAGATCCTTTAAAGTATAAACACTCAACTTAGTTGTAGAAATTACATCTTCGGATCATATTAGTTGAGCCGATATTTTTCTTACTATTTACTATTTAATGTAAGAAAAATTGTACATTTTTCTAGGACGAAGAATTAAATATTTGCTCAGCTAATTTTCAATTTTAAAATTAGTTTTCGCTTTTTGTATCAATAATTGAAAATATAAATGCACATCTCAAAATTCATGAATTTTGTTAACACCGTTCACTATATTGAATCGTGAAAGACCTTTTAGGATAATAAATTGGATGACACGCATTAATTTTTTTAAATGGCTAAATCAAAGATTATCGCATATCAATTGGTACACCTCTCTAAACAGAGGTGAGAGGTCTTACATTGGAAACTCGATTTCTTAAAAATTTATATTTTCAAAAAAAAAAAAAAATACATCGCATTGTATATTGTTTGGTGATTACCACTTTAAAATTTATGATGTGTGAACTTGTGAATCCATTACTCCCAATTTACAAAATTTAGGAAAAAAAATTCCCTATTTATAAAACTATTACACATTAAAATATTTCAAACAACAAGTTTCAATTTAGAAATCACAAAAGATTGTAGATGTTATTTTTGTGATTACATTTCTTATTAGTGACATAATTAGGCAATGAAACCTACTACATATACTTGGTCCATTTCAATTTATACTTGTTATATGCCAAACCATGGATATAGACAATTAAATTAACCTACTCACGGAACTTCCATGTCTACTATTTACCAGCTTATAGTTGAGAATGTTTATGACAACCACGACACAATTCAGTATCCAATAAGTCGTAGAACTTTTTTGCTTCAGGATTTGGTTCTTCCTCCGTAGGTTTTGTCTCAAAATCTATTCCACCAGCATCTACAACAATTTTACAAAAAGAATTCCTTGTTCCCATATCATGTGTATTAGATGCTGAGTCATTGTTGTCAGTAGTTTGAAATGTGCAAGCTTCCTCTTGGCAATCCATGTGTTGTAATCAAGAACTAATCCATGCTTTAACAAATGAAATTCTTAAACTTTCAATTTCAACACAGTGCACAAGGGCATCTTATTTTATTTCCATCTAAGTAATCACGTTTTCTAAGAGCGAATAATATATAAGTATCCGATTTTTTATCATATTCACTTGGAATAAAATCATCCTCATCTAACCTTGCATACATTCATGCACTTTCATTGCTCATTCTAGCAAATAAAATTTCTAAACATTCAACATAAAATAGTGATATAATTCCAATAGAATCAAAGGTAAGCAATTGAAAAGTTAAGCAAAAGTAGTAAAAGTTATCCAAGTAATAAGTCATTAATATACATCCAATAAAACCAAGGCATATTCCAATTCAAAGTTATCAAAGTAAAAAACCAATTCATGCATCAAAGATTGACGCATTTCGGAGGAGAATAATCGTGAGTTACTAAGACTGTTCTCGGAAAAGGAAATTTGGAACTCGGTTTGCGCTTGTCATGAGAATAAGTCCCCTGATCCGGATGGATTCAATAATTTCTTTCATAAACGCGCTTGGGACCTCTTTAAGCAAGATATTTTGCTTCTATTTAATCGCTTCCATGAGACCACTTTTTTACCGGATTCCATAAAGGTGTCTTACACGGTTTCAATCTCAAAAATTCCGGGTAGTTGCTCACTCCAAAATTTCAGACCTAATGCTTTAATCCATGGGGTCTATAAAGTGGTTGCAAAGCTTTTATCGGCGGGTCTCAATGTGGTTCTACCTTCGTTAATTTCTGGAAATCAATCCGCCTTTGTTAGTGGACGTAGTATCCACTAATGTTACTTTGTGGCTTTTGAAGTCATCCATTCGATCCACCTTTGTCGGCGTGCATGTTTGGTCTTGAAATTAGACTTCCACAAGGCTTTTGATAGTATTTCTTGGGTATCATCAATGTGGCTTTGACCAAAATGGGTTTGGACCATAAATGGATTTCTTGACTTCGTGATTGTCGTCATAACTCTACGACCTCAATTGTAACACCTCGAATCGGGAGTGCCACAGAACAATAACTATCAGTAACTTATCAATTCACCATATTTCACATTAATACTTAAATAAATTTACTTTCAATATTTATATATAAAAACTCCAAATATTATCAAAATGCAATTCTCGCTCCTCACACTAATTAGTACATGTCATTATTTTACAAACCAAAATGTTATATGAAAATAATAATAATAATAATCCACCTTGAGTCTTTTCCCTTTTGCACTCTTTAAGCTGATCCACTTATACCACATCGGTTCACACTATCTACAGAGCTTCTGAATTTGCATGTAGAAAACAACTACACGCTAGGCAATTTGCTTAGTGGTGTACATTAATTCCGATTTCAAAATATTTAAAACACAAAAAACCATTTATTTATGATTAAATAAAATCATGAAAACACATTTCAAAATTTCAAAATATATATTCAAAGATATAAAACTCATCTTCAACATTTTACTTATAACCATAAACAATAATTGCCCGAAATAAACTAAGCATCGTTAATGGTATTAGATACGGGGTTGGCATTAAGCTCGAAGCCGAAGCTCCTAATAATGACACAAAACCTGAAGCCGAAGCTCCTAATAATGGCAAAATGCCCGAAGCCGAAGCTCCTAATAATGGCAAAATGCCCGAAGCCGAAGCTTCTAAAATCAGTAATCACAGTATTGGCACTAAGCCCCGGAGACAAAGCTCCAATTGTTTGTACAATACTGTACCCTCTTTATTGGCCCCAATCTACCCAGACCCATATTCTACTAGTTTACTAAGGGCAATAAATATACATAAAATTCTTATAATTTCAATATGATTTAATAAAAATAATTCAACACAAATTTATGTATTAAGGATCTCAAATCCTTAAAATTTCAATCACTAAATATCAATAAAACACAATAAAATTAGCATTCATGTTTTCAAAAATTTCCAGATTTCGTTACCTGACTTCCCCTGCATTTTTCTTTATTAAAACGTCTTCAAATTAAAAAGGTTAATTCTTAAAATACCTAGCCCTATGTCTCAGATTTTTAATGCCATAAGAAACACAGAAATCCAATCAATATAGATCAAGTTATACTCAAAACACTAAACAATGTGTAAATTGAAAAACTCCCAAAAACAGATTTCATGAATCAACTTCAAACAGAAATTTCATGTAGAAGAAAGCTGAAACTCACAAAAGTTTTTTCTGAACATATAAAATTCAGCTTCTTCTAATATCAATAGAGTCAAGAATTGCTCAAATCGAAGTAGTATAACATGAGAAAACACTAAAACAATTCCATCAAAATCGAAAATTTTAAATTAGTGTACACAAATCTCTTTTAAGCTTTTCAATGGGTTTCTTCCACCTCTTTCCCCTTTGATATGTTTAAATTAGCTTTTTCTAAAAAAATCATAATTAATTCTATCAAAATACTACTTAAATATACCTTCAAATACCCTAAATGTATTTAATTTATCATGATCTATACTAATGGAACCTTAATTTCACTTACCCCCAATTCGGTTTACTATTCATCAAGAACTTAGAATCTGAAATTCTCTTCTTCTAGCCTTGATTGAATGAAATTGATGATGATAGAAGGCTTAGAGCTCGATTTCTAACAAGGATTCGAAGTCGAAATGAAAAAATCGGAAGTTTTTAAGGTTATGGAAGGATTTTTAAAAGAAAGTGGGATGAAAGGGAGGGAAATGAAGAAAAGATAGAGATGAAGAAATGATGAGAATGATATGCAGGAATCAATTGGCAGTAATATAAAAAAATATATGTGAAATTACCATTTTGCCCTTAATTCAATTATATTATATACTTATCACATTTTCTCGGTTAAACCACCTTATAATCTCATAATTTAATTCTGTAAAAGAATAACATGCACATATAACTATAAGCTCCCATGATAGCTTATATATCCTTTCTTGCATGAATTATAATTACAGAAATTTTCAGTCTCAAGATATATAGTTACGGGTCAAAGTTTAACCGGCGGTCAAACTTTGCTCTGTTTTACTATTACCAAACTTTAACTTTTTCTTATCATTCCTTTAATATTGTAACAATATACCATTATCAAAATTTAGAAATTTTGGGGTGTTACATCAATCTTGGTTAACGGCATCCCCGGTTTACCCATTAATATTAAAAGGGGATTCAAGCAAGGAGATCCACTGTCCCCTTTTATCTTTGTGCTAGCGGTGGAAGGTCTCAAACAACTTTTAGACACGAGTTTTCGAGAATTTTAGACACGAGTTTTCGAGAAAGTTTTCTCTCAGATTTTAAAATTGAAGAGAATTTACCGAATATATCATTGTTGCAATTTGCAGACGATGCATTATATTTTCTACCGGCGGATAAATCTCTAATTCAGCTCTTTATTCATATTCTTTGGTATTTTGAATTAATCTAGGGATTACGAATCAACTTCCACAAGAGTTCATTGCTTGCAATAAATGTTGATGACCGCACAATTCGAAATTGGGATGCATTAGCAGGAAATTTTCAAATTAGTCTGGCTAGTGGGAAGGGCAATTGTTTATCATATGCGGGGAGAGTGCTTCTCATTAAATCGGTACTTTCTTCAATTCCGATTTATTTATTATCTCTTTTCCAACTCCCGGTGGCGATCGAAAAGAAATTGGTGAGACTAATGAGAAATTTTCTATGGAGGGATGATGTGAGTATTAGTGGAATTTGCAAGGTTAGTTGGGAGACCATTACTCTCCCGAAACACTTGGATGACCTATTCATTCGAAACCTTAAACTTGTGAATTGTAGTTTGCTTCTCAAATGGTTATGGCGTCTCCGAGACAATGAAGATGGATAGTTATGGGCTATTTTTTGTGCAAAAAGAAACGGGCTTACTTCTTGGTGGGATCTTATCGAGTTTGACACTTCAAAATTATCATTGATTTGGTCGGGTATCCACAAAAGCTGCTGCCATTTCCAATCATATTGGGATTTCTTTACCGCCAACTGCACTGCAAAACTAGGCAACGGTGTTGCAACTTGCTTTTGGCAAGACAATTGGGTGTCGCGAGGCTTGTTACGGCTTCTTTTTTTTTACTTATGGTAGCTAACCATTAGGACGGCTGGTACCGTCAACCAAGTTTGCTTCGATTTATTCGGGAACACAAATTTAGGCAGAACAGTTTGGCGAAGACATCTCCGAGGAGCTGAACTCGTCCGTCTTATTGAGATGAAGCGTCTATTATTCCAAACAGCCTCATTACTGTTTCCATTCTCAAAAATTGAGTCATTGATCAATACTAAGTTTCAGCTGTTATTCCTGAACTCTGAGGATAGATTTCTTCGGCTACCGGAAGCTAAAAGAACCTATGCAGCGTCATCTTTTTGTGTGGGCTTTTTTGACAAATCAAATTGGCTGAACCCTCTTGTCTTGTTCGATATAATTTGGAAAACGTGCATGCTTCCTAGAGTGAGTTTTTTCGCTTGGCTTTTACTCCACAGAATGATCCTAGCAAGGGAGTTTCTTCTTAGCCAAGGTTGTGCCCAAATTTCAGACTCAACTTGTCCTTTTTGTGAGGCAAATGAGACCTCGGACCGCCTATTTCTTTTTTGTCGTGATAACTTGCTAATTTGGAATAAGGCATTCCAATGGATGGGAGTTTTCATGCCTATACCCGGCCGAATGTATGATTTTCTTTTGGCTTGGGGATCGCTCTTTAAGAAAGGTATTCCCAAGGAGTTCAGAACGGCTCTATGGTTTTCGATCATTAGGAGCATTTGGAAGAGAAGAAATGAATTCGTTTTTCAAGGTACCCTCGAACATCAAAACTTGCTTCATGCCAATGTTCACCATTGTTGGTTTTTATTCAAGATTAGGAATAAGTCTGTTTCTTTTTCGGCAAGCGACATTTTATTAGATTCTAGCTCTATTTGTATATAAACAATTGTAATTTTTTTTTACGATTCAGGTTTTTTGACGCGCTCTTAATGATAAAAAGAGGAGTGGGTGTTTTGTAGGCAAGCGTCTAATATCAACCTAGTTGGGACGAGCGCCCTGAAATTTTCTCCCACCCCAAACTTTTTCCGGCAAGGAACACAATATTACTTCGGAGGTTTTAAAAAAAATGCATCAAAGATTGAGGTTATCGAAGCAATACAACTTACGTATTTCAATCAGTTGCAGCTACATACAACTTAGGAGAAGAAATATTAGTAGCTTGCTATTCCTCGATACCAAATCCAAGACATGAAGCCTAGAAACAAAATAAAATAGTATAAAAAAAACCTGATATCTTTCTCAAGCATGGAACATGCAAATGTACACATTTACAAGCATGGTAAACTATTATTGTTGCTGCTCAATAATATGAATTAATAGACGCCGCTTTTTAAAACAAATCTACAACTGAATATCTATTATAAGTAATGTATGAACGAACTAAAACCATTGCAATTAGTAATTAAATTTTTATTTATCTAAAAGCACAAATATATTTTCCCCACAAATCACTATTCAAATTTTATACGTCGGTTACTAGGCAACATATTAAAGTCAAAGTTTCGTATTTTCTCTGATCTATCTGTGGTACCAGCAGGCATGCCACTAAAATAAATCATAGGTTCTATTAAGTATGGAAACTAAAATGAGTTCAAAGCCGATATATAAAAGATATTCATCAAGAATAATGATACCTACATCCCGACAGTTCCATACTTGTAACAAAATGAAATGGGAGACTCAATCTGAATAAAATGAATCCATGGACTTTCAACAAAAGTGGGGTAAATTATATGTATCTAGAATAGTAAATAAGTTATAAGTAAGAGTAGCCAGTTAAATTTGATAACTATTAAACCCATTGCCCATAAATTTTGTCCAGTGGGCATTCTTGTGTCTACCTGCCTCTTATATAAGAGGACGAACTGTATGTGTTGATGGAGACAAGTCAGTTAATGGATTCTACTTCTCATTTCCCCCAACTCTGAAATACCGCAACCAATATTTTAATATCTTTTTACATTTCTGAATTATGGGTCCTGATCCTAAACAATTATTTTGAAACTGGTATTTTTTATTCCTAAATGGGACAAAGAAATGCACTGGTCAGCATATGGACTGAAAACCTTGTTTAACTTCTCAGTTCAAACTTAGGGGCTTTTTTTACAAAGGCTGGAGTAAGCTTTAATAATTTGGGACCATAGAGTTTAATTTAAAAAGCTCATGAAACTAAATCTAATTTGTACTATTACGTGAATTCTGATAAGCGGTGTTCAAAGCCTTCCATCTACGCATCTTTGTTCCTTCTAAGCCTTCCTTCTACCGCTTCTCCTGTCAATGATTTATCAAGATCTTCATCTCCGATTAATGATTTCAATAGCTATCGGTCATTAGTCTATTATTCCAATCAATAGAACTAAGATTTCAAGCCATAACAGGTCAGTTTTGATTCTAAACCTAATTTAAGTTCTGATTCTAATCTGATTTTGATTAAACCTAATTCAAGATGATCTTGGAAATATTATCATGCTCCGGTGAAATTGATGAATTTTGTTTGATGTTCTTTGCTTCAACAATATCAACATTTTGTTTTTTTTATTTCTCAAGAGCTTGATTTTCATTGTTTTCCAGTGAGTTGGCGTAAAATGCTTGCATCAACCAAGAATTGATATGTGCAGCTTTATTCGTGATCGATTACTGAATACAAGGTATGGCTATTGGTTATTATGCTATAGCAAATACATTCCTCTTCAAATCAATTGCTGCAAAACCACTGAGTATGCACAAATTTAGTTCTTTTGGATTGTTCTGTGAATAAATTGCAAAATCTGTATCAACAATTATGATGGCCGTAATTGTTTAATGATATATACATCACTAACTAGACAATAATTGGAAAATTAGAATTTTTGTCATATATGGTATATATAGAATCAATAAAATTTGATCATTAGTGCTAGATTCAAAAAAACTAAATGTACCATTTGATTTTGGCATAAATCTTGTACATTGGATTACTTATATCACAAACTTACATTTCCCCTTCTTGTCACATTGATACGAATTTGAGTCTACATTTCTATGCGTGAATGATTATTTAATCCTGGACACTATTAGTTAACTGTAGTGAATTGTTTGTTTGTGCATTGTAGAATTTTTTAGAACAGATTATGAAGTAATGGCATGACATGGATCACTCTATATTTGGTTTGATGTAATCACTCTATCTTTGGTTTGATGTAATCAAATCTTTGTTGGTAACCATTATGTTACATGTGTTCAGCTTTCTTTGCTCAGTATTGTTTACCATTGTTAAATTGATAACAAAAAATTTTGCATTTGACTTTCATTCTTTTCTCTATTTTTCTTGCTGTTTGGTTGCATTTGTGTTCTAAGATTATAATCTGACATTAATGATTCCGTTGATTGGCAAAGCAAACTTCACTTGTAAACTTCCAGAATTATCAAAATTTGATCATTATTCAACAACGAAATTGATTTTCGAAGGACTGCTAGCTCGATTAAGTTGAACATTTAATGTTTTCAGAGTTGTATCAATTATATCTAAAATTGTTTGGTAGCTAGTTGAGATTTCATAGGTAAACTATATTTCATAAGCTTTAGTGTTTTCATTATACTTTGTAGTTATTTTTATTCGCTTGATGGTTTTTAGTATGTTTTGTTATGATTTTTCCTTATTTACTTATGAGATGTGTTCTAATTTGTGATTTATATTTGGCAAAGCAAGGAAGGGTTCCCTCCAGATAAGTAGAGGTTGATATCTGCAGGAAAGCAATTGGAAGATGGCTGAACTCTTGTTGATTATAACATTTAGAAGGAATTATCTTGTTTTGAGACTTAGGGGAGGAACTATGATCAAAGTCAAGACTCTCACTGGAAAAGAGATTGAAATCGACATTGAACTAACTGATACTATTGGTCGTATAAAAGAACAGGTTGAGGAGAAATAATGCATTCTTTTAGATGTATTTTGATGCATTCTTATACTGACTAAAGCCTTGTTGTTGTAGGCTAGTTAGTTACCTGTCTTTAGAGTAGAAAACTACTCATTCATGTCTTTTCTTAAATCTTTTTTATCAATTTATAAAAGTTCTGTTTTTCGGTTTCTATATCTTATTTTAATTGACGAAATGACCTTTTGAATATAATATTGCTGAAATTAGTTTACAATGTTTTTTAGAAATCTAATGCATAGTTTCTCTTGTTATACCATATATAAAACTGGTATAACAATTTTATACCACATACCATATGTTATACTAGCTGGTAATACAGTTATATACCACTTGTTGAGATTGCAATTTCACTAAAGTAATTGGGTATAATGACCATTATACCAAAACGTAAACTCGTATAATAAGTATAATAACACTTGGAAACAAAATCGTGCATAAAGAAATATGGTATAATGAACATTATACCAAAATGTAAACTCGTATAATACAAATTATACAACCTGGAACTAAAGTAATCAAGTATAATAAACATTATACCAAAACGCGAACTCGTATAATACGTATTATAACACTTGAAAAAAAATCACGTATAAAGAAATATGGTATAATGAATATTCTACCAAAATGTAAACTTGTATAATACAAATTATACTACCTGGAAATGAGCTTTATACAAAATTTCTAGTTGGTATATTTAGTATTATACCAAAATACAAACTCGTATAAGAAGAATTAAACAAAAAACATTGCAGTTTCAATAAAGGAAATCTGGTATAACGATATTATACCAAAATGCAAACTCGTATAATATGCATAATATCACAAGCATTACTCTGCTTGCATGAACCCTTTCTAAACTGAAGGCATGAGATAAAAATGTAATAGGAAATTGGTCAGCCAAAACTCAAGTTTCATCGCTAGTGGTACCACCCCTTAGCATGGCCACTAACATCATATAGGAAGCTGATGTTTAATCTCCAAGATTTGTTCATCCATAATTAAATTGATATTTTCAATAACAACACCCCTAAAATATAAGCAAAATATACATACTTCTGAACAACAATATCTCAAGTATCACCATTAATAATCAAATTAAAATTCTCTATCTAAATCTACCAAAATGAATAACAACAAAAACATCCATAGCTAGAAACAAAATCTTGAAATAACAACACTTAGAAACATAGCATAAGGTATAAAACACATACAAATATCATTACTAGATTATAAAAGAAAAATATGAACAATTACAATAAGAAAACAACAAGTAAAATATATTTATAAGCATCAAAATTATGTATAATATATATTACAACAAAACTAAAAAAGGTATTATTGATAAAAGCTAAATAACAAAAAACCAGATTTATCATCAGCAACAACCTCTTGTTCGACAAAACCATTACAACAACAAGAAATCGAAAAGAAATAATGAGAATACACTCGAGTCTGTCCATTCTCGAAACTTTACTAAAATCCTAAACATCAACAAATAAGTAAATATTTCATTAATAAATCATTCATAACAACAAAAAAGTAAGAAACTGCATCATAATTGTACATGATTCATGGAAAAAATCTCTATAAAATGTATAATATCTATTAAACGACCAATAAATTAACAATTAAAGCCATATTCAATCTTCTGCATCAAAATTTGAGAATGTAAAACTATTAAACAACAAGAAATAGGTACAAGAAATTTTAAACAAATACCAAAAAGTAGAAACATGTATAATGAGCCACTGGTATGTAGAAAATCAACACTTACAAATTTGAAATATAAGAAAACCTTTTCTTGTACTATTCACTAATTAAGTACAATAATAATTTAAATGAATGGGCAAAGTGGAAAGAAAAGGAGATGAATAAATAAAAATAAGGTTGCAGAACATGTAAATAGCAATTTGTAGAAGAAAAGGAAACTCACAAGGAGACCGATTTGCATAGGAAAGGAAACAAGAAATATATCATTCTGCTAGGAATTTCATTGAACATGTGGTGTGCTATTAACATTAACATCCAATTTCGGAGACAAACTCAATTTAAACTCATTTGTCCAAACTACATCATTATGGATCACAATAACAAAAACATCAATTTAGATTGAAATGCTCAAAAGATTTGAAAATCTGAAATTGCAAAAAACAACAAATACGAAAATCTAATAAAAAATTATTGGCAAAAACATACTCAGAAAGAACTCAGGATAAATTAAAAATAGAACATATCAAATCAAAATGATACTTACACTCAAATTTGGGAACCAAAATCGAAAACAAAGTATAAGCCAGTTGAACAAACAATAATCGCGATGAGGAAACGAGAGTGGTAATCGGAATAACAATTGGAAAACAAGTGAAATAAATCAGGGAAAAGACAACTCAGATGAAGAAAGACACAAAATAGGAAACCTCTATTTTATATATTCACGTAAAAAGTTAAATATAAAAACTTAAAGATGACAAAATTACAAATTAATGTTGTTTAAGACTTAATTACAAATAAATCTAATGAAATTGCATTCTTTACAATTTCTCTCAAACATAATTGTTTCTTTACTTCTTACAATTTTTGAATAAAATAAATGGAAAAGCTAAAACACATTTAGAAATTATTAATTAAGAATGAGAGAGATTAGAAAAGATATAATTTAGTTGTTTGAGAAACCAACCATTTATGTTTGTGCGTAATTAAGTTAGCATAATATATCAATTACAATACATAAATACCTACTTAGACAAATCGTCTATTAACAAAGCTAACCGCTAACAATTGTGGGTAACCGTGTTAACAAATTTTAATAAAAGTTAACAATGCTACTCCCAATTCAACTCATTGATTTCTGTTAACAAATTTAAAAAAACAAGAATAAAATTGAACAAAAGAACAAAATTGAAAAATAAACACTAATGTTGACAAGAATTCACTCTTATTATAATTCCACTAATTGACTTATTATACAAACAACTATACTTATAGTCAAGAAACAAAATTAGGTCACATGAAGCCTTAGCTGGACAGCTCAGACTCAAAGGGGAGAAGATGGAACGGAGCATCCTTTAATTTAAGTTTTATAAGAAAAAAACAAAGATACAGTAAAGGAAATTAGGGTTACAAGCAAGAAGGTAAGCAAGTTAGAGAAATAAGAAAAGAGTACCACAAAGTTACGGTTGCCGACGTTGTTCTAGGCCTGCAAGTGGAGAGAAATTAGGGTTTCGAATGAACTCAGAGATAAAGAATAATGGAGGAAAAGATAACGTTAAAACTGAAATATGATTTGAAACATAAATTGTTGGGTAATTTTTGAAAATAACTTGGATAATCTTTAAAGACGTGATAACATTTTCAGATTGAAACTAATTTGGTTGTTCTCCCAAATTTTTAAATCAGATAAAATCAGAGTAAAAATAAGGAACTTAGAATGTATTTTTGTTGTGAAGAAAAGTGAACCAGATTGCAGAAAAATCTGTCAAAACAACTTGCAAAAATCCTTGCCAATGCCAAGTTTTTATAAGCATGAAACGAGCAGTTGTAACGGTTCAAAGAAAAAACATTGCGAAAAGTCATGTCTATTCATGCACTCACAACGGTTCTAAAAAGAAGCATTCTAAAAAGTCGCTCCCGGACTGTTGTAAGCTTAGTTTTGTAATAGAACTCGAACAAGTGTGCACTCCGCACTCTGCTAACTTGTTCGATGAAATATTATGATCGCATTGGTCAACTAGTTGATCCAATTAGACTAAAATTCGAACAATCCTCCCCCATTTTAGTGTAATCCATGATTAACTAAACAAAATCACAACCAATAACAAACTTATGCATAAATGAAATATTGTGACGATTAAATTTCATCTTAGTATATTACACATTCCAAATATTCAAATAACTAAAGGTGTCACTATGGATTGAACCTTTGTTATCTATCTTGAATACATGAAGATAATATACAGATAAGTCAACATTTTAACATGTTCTTACTTGACACTATCTTTTACTAGCCTTGTGTCCTTATCCTTCATAAGCATATCAAAGCCAAGTCCAAGCTTCTTGAAGCTGATAAATTTCATGCTCATATAGGTATAGCTTTTTATTCTTGCACCTGCATATGTATGCAATTTTTCAAAAAGGCTATTAAGAAGTTCAACTTCAACCTCCTTTACTTGTAGGTTTGAACACACACTTTAGGATGTTTTAATTAATGTGTTCCAATCTCTAGATGTTAAGCTTTCCTCATTGAATTCAGCACCTAATATCATATTAGGTGAGAATTGGGTATATCAACTTGAGAGATTTTAGATGGACTTTAACCACATCCCCAAAGCTGACTTGTGCACAAGATCTTTTCTTAACCCTTGGGTTAAATGATTGGCTAAATTACGGTCAATTTTTACGAACTTAGATTCCATTGTTGAATCACTCATACAAGTCTGTTTCTTAGACATCCAAGATATAACACCTCCCCTAAGAAGAAATACTCATGCACTTGTGGAAAAACTGTCCTCTTCATAAGAAATATATCTTATATCTGAATAACCTTCAAAAAATCGAAGGAATCCATTAGAGTGCTAACTGGAGAACAACCCTTGAAGTTAACATTATTCAAAATCCTCTTAATATAATGAGATTGAGAAATTGAAACAACATTGTTCTTCCACTTCATTCATATACCAAGAATCACTTTAGCCTCCCCTAAATCCATCATCTCAAAACTAGATGACAAACTAAAAAACTTTCTTTGTTTTATTAACTTAACTTTGGTCAGTACCAAAAATCAACATGGCATCCATACATAAGTTGTTGGTCCTTAGACGGCTTAAATACACATCAAAGGGGGGGGAGTGAATGTTGTTCTTGGTTACTTATTGATTTTTATGAAATATTTACCAAGTTAATGCTTTTAGATGCGCGTGACCAAAAATCAACATGGCATCCATACATAAGTTGTTGGTCCTTAGACGGCTTAAATACACATCAAAGGGGAGGGGGTGAATGTTGTTCTTGGTTACTTATTGATTTTTATGAAATATTTACCGAGTTAAAGTTTTTAGATGCGCGTGTTGAGTGTTGCGCACTGAGTTGGTCTAAAAACTTATAAACTACTCAGCTTTGCATACACAGTTTATCTACAATCATGTGTTGAGTGCTCTACTCATCACAGATTGGTTTTTCAAGTAAAACTGAAAACAAAGATAGAATGATGGATGAGATAAATGCCATAAAGGAAAGCGATTAAGGTTATAACTTCAACACTTGAGATTTTATTCTGGTTCAGCCCCTAGCCTACCTCTAGTCCTTGAATTCCTTGCCGAGCTTTAATCCACTAGTGATTTTGTTCCATCATTAGGTGGAGAAGCCTTTACAGTATGTAGACTCTATTACAGAAAGTACCTTTCTTTCTAACTACCAATCAATCCATAGTTTGGGTACCCTTCCCAATCTATCACTCAGATTTCTAAAGGAAATTTGTGAATGGAGGAATTCAACTTATAAAATGTTTATTCCATTACAAATTGATTTGAACAATGAATGTTTGCCGATTGCTTGATTTGGAATTTCTTGAAGCTGGGAATAAATGAACAGAGTTTCAGCTCTATAAGAAATTCAACGTGATTCAGCAAGTTTAAACATCTCTTCCAGTCTTCTATTTTTAGTTGAAGCTCTTGAATTAGCCGTTGCAAACTTTTCATCTTGACAGCTCTTCAATTTTTCTTCTCTTCAAATCTTTCGAATCTTCTCGTTCGAGACAGATTCCAAGATGTTTAGAGATAGAGATTTCGAACGTTGAAGCGCAAGAAAATTCCGTTGTCAAAAACTCATTTATCTTCAAGCAATTCATTCTGATAGAGAGGTATGCGAGATGAAACGTGGCATTCTGTCATTAGTTGACTTTTTGACGTTTGTAGAGGAGTGCGGAGACATTGAGAAACGGCGCATGTCAGAGGATTCATTTTGTCTTGGACTTTAATGAGGAATCTCCAACATTTCGTACTGACACCTTTTGTATGTGAGGACCACATGAATATCTTCTTTAATTTCAGTGCTTTTTCTCCCGAAAAGCATCAAAGGTATATTCCGTTTCTCATAGAAAACATTAGTAGCACAGGTGCCAAATATTCTCTAAAAGTTTGAGGAATACATCTTTTTATTCCTAAAAAGCTAACTCATCACAACTGAGTAGATATTTTTATATACAATGTAATACTCAGCATAACTCAGCTTTTCTTACTCTAAGCCGTAATTTAATTAATTATTTAGTAAACTGAGTTGTTTCCTTAAACAAACTCAAGTAAACTTTATTAATTAAGAGTATACTTAGTACTCAATTAATTTCACTATCCTAGACAGTTTGTTATTTCCAAAATGTTTAAGTACTATAAAGTACTATTAACTTGAGTTCAACGATCTCCCCCATTTTAGACAAATGACAAATCATGTAGTAGAAGAGATTAATTAAATAAGTAGTTTAAAGATATCGAGATACCTGAAAGGTGATGTATGACTCCCACATGTTAAGTGACTTTCCTTAGTCAGCTTGAGCTCCCCCATACTGAGTGAGTCTTCTACAAGTAGCTCAGCTCTCCCATACTTAGAGGAAGTTTCTTCATTATGGGACTTTATCTTACTTCAACTTTTATCTTGAGTTGGTCTTAGTATATGTAGTCCTGCAACAGATATTCAACAATACAGCAGAAACATACAAGTATTTAATAACATATACTTAGTTAAGAAGCTCTTAACTTTATATGATGGAGAAACTTGTAATTTTATTGATTATAAAAGATATACTTAACCAGTGCATAGATAGTGTTCTGAACTAAGATTACATGAAGTCCTATTACAAGTTTTAAGAACTTAGTCTGTAGCTATATACGGTGTTGAGAGCTTGATCCTCCTCTTGGATGACTAGACGAAGAATGGTGTTAATGTTGATGATGCGTTTGTTGACCTTGAGTTCCCTAAGGTTGACGTGAAGGCCGGCTTGGTAATGAATGTCTAAAATGAACTGCCATCCTTATTGCATCTTCCACTACCCTCTCCCCCTTTGTTACCCGGCCCTTCAAAATTTGTTCAAGGCACAAGTTAAAAGAGTCTATGGTAGTTTGGAAATCCTCTTACTTCCCAATGCTAGCTGGTGCGATTTTGAATTTAAGCTGCTCCTTTCCATTCTGAGAAAGATAGTCTTGATCATTCAGCTCATTTTCAAAGGAGATTATTTTTAGACATGATGTATGCCCTAGATGCAATTAGGGAAATATATATTTATTAGCTAAAATGTACAAATGATTTTGAATTATTATTAATAATAATTAAGTCATCTTTGTTACTTATCAGTGCTTTTTGTTTATTTATGTATCTCGTTGATATCATATATGTATAGTATTAAATATGTATATGCGCATTGATAAGAAAAAGTTTGTGACTACTTCATAGTGTAAAAGTGAGTGGACATAGTGGGAGCTATGTGGTGTGAGAACTGCACATACTTATTACTATGAATAGTATAAATATCCCTATTCATAATTTCATTGAGACTGGACATCAATGCAATAGACAGACTAACATTTGTAGGCTTACTCCTTGGATTAGATCCAAGCAGCCGATCTCACGAGCTGAAGGTGGTACCTTGAGTTAACACATGGATATATTCGAGTAACACATTGGAGACTGCTATAAGACAAACACTCGAAAATACCTATGTCTATGTGTTGGTGTCATGTCTTATTGTAGCAATAGTACAAGTATCCTCAGCCTGAGATACTGGCTACCTTGTGTAGGAGTTGCTATACTTTGGGTCATACTTATTCATTCCCTGGTGATCAAGATGAGACGAGTGATTACAGGTATAGTGATGATCACATGTTGGTAAGCCAAGTAGTCAAGATGGGATCCATCGCTCCTAATATAGTGATATAATGGGAGATGTACCTTAGGGCTCCTTGTTGAAGTAAAACACTCATAAACCTCTTATCAAAGCATAAGATTGATAGAATGGGTTTCTAGTCAATCTTGATACATAATGGCTGAGTGGTGTTCTTAGTGAAAAAGTCTAATTCCAGGATAGATATGACTATTACATGAGCAAACACTTAATTTGAGCTCAATAAACTGGATGGTACTTAACCTGATAGAAGGAGTGTATTGTATTGGTTACTACTACAGAATAGGATCAAGTCACAAGCACGTGACATTCCAAGTATTGGGGGATCACACGCCTTTGCTAGAAAGCCCATTTGATCATCTAGAGCTATCAGGTTCCATATCGGTCTGGAACACTAAGCCTAAAGGTTCCCGGATGGGAAGCCATGTTTAGGTTAACCTCTAGCTACTCAATACTTTGGGATCCTGTGAGGTCACACATTATGGGTCTTTATCGGACTAAGTAAAGAACATATAGACTAGGTCTATTCCAAAAATATAAGTTGTCGATTTGTCAGAAGAATTATTGACTGGTTGGACCGAATTAATAATTGAAGAGAATAAAGAGGAAATAGGGAAAAATTACACTGAGCGAAGCAAAGGAATTTTTCCCGTTGCGAGTGGGCTCCAAACGAACATGGGTTGTTCATAGTGGGGTCTACGCGGCTACCCCGTGAGTTGAAAAGCTTGCGGGTCGCTAGCGCACGAGCCGCAAGCATGGACTTGCGATGGTGAGGCAAGCTCGCAAGGGTTTGCATTGTGGAACCTTGCATGGGTTAGCCCGCGGGTCACCATGACCCGTGCGGCTGACCCAATTAGGTGGGATGGGAATCCCACCTAGTAATTAAGGGGGAGTCTAACACTCCCCCTTTTCCCTGTATATAGGCCTCTAGTTCCTCTTTATTTTACACACACGCACAATTCTCTTCAGCTCATTTTTTTTTCTCTGAGTTTGACATCTCTCTTTTTGTTCGTTGTGCGCTATCCTCCATGAGTTTCTACAAACAAACGAAGAATTCTTTTGAAGGCTCTTTCTAAAGTGAGCCTTCTCGGTTTATATTTGGGTTGGTCTTCGAGTAGTCTAGTAGCTTCTATTTACTAATGGGTTCGCCCTCAATGAGGTTTTGGTCGGTAGAGATCCGTGTGGATCAATCATAGAGGCTCTCCTAGTTTGGAAGTTCATGCTAATGAAGTTCTGCCGAATTGCTCTAATGGAACACTATCACCAAAAGAGAGAAAACATACATGAGCTGGTAATGCTCTAAACTTAGATGCTAGGTTTCTTTTATAAGCTTTGTAAACCTAAAAGCATCTATGGAACGTATTAAACTAGATTATATCAATCATGGCATGCTTAGGAGATCCTTAGTTTAATTTTAAGTTTTGAAATTCCGCCTTGCAACTTATGCATGTTCAATTACTATCTTAATTAACCAGTAGGGGTATCAGAGTTTGCCTTATGCTATTCATGAATGATAATAATGTGTTAAAATGTTGTTTTCTATTAATTGATTAAAGTATGTTATGCATGACTTAGGGTTCAATTCCTGTTATAGAAAATGATGTGATAACTAGATTAAGGTTTTGCTTAAACTTAATCCAGGTGATTATCATATAAATTAGCAATGTTTTACCATATGTGTAACTACTTTAATTGAGGGATGTCCCGTACTTCACTTAATTAAAGAATGAAATCTTTAAATCATAGTTATCTATGGTACAACGAATCAAAGTGCCCATGGTTGTTTTGGCAAGGATTGGATTTGACTTCTCATTCACTTCAAGGGAGGCCTCTCCTACCTGGAAATCTCCATCGGTATTAGACTTAAAAGTACCCAAGGGACTTTTATGTCTTAGTCGATTTCTAGTATGGGAATTAGATTCTGCACATGGTTTTACAAATGTGGTTTAAGTTGTTAAATTAAAACTTATAGACATAGGTGCAATGACTTAAACATGGACCTTGTTTGTTTTGCATGCTATGTGGAGTCTTGGCATAAAAGAATGATTATGATATATCAGTCTAGAGCATGTTCCCTTAGAGTTAATAAGTCCAAATAACCCAGAATTATTATTTTCATAATCAAATCCATCATATAAGAACTAGACTAGGGCGAGACCAGTGGCACCAATAAAAGCTCCACAATAATATTAAGGCAGTATATAGTCTTCTGATCATAAGTTGTGATATGAACCCTATTAACGGATGTAAGAACATGTAAAACATGCCTTCCCTTAACATGTGTTTTTTCATGAGACTAGATGGGGTTAAAGCCTTAACCAAAATGGGTTGGTCATCCATATTATTGGAGCTAATGCCAAATTGGAGACACATTTGAGGAGTCGTACAATAAGGTACACACTTCTCGAGAAGGAGAACTCAAATGGATTAGCAATTACAAGAGATGCAAATGGATGGGTTCCAACCATGGTTATCTTATTATTGCTTGACCTATGATAGTGGGGTCATGATGAGTGGCTATAGATACTACCTCTAAGGAAAATTGGTTCAACCAAATTTCTTGAATTTAAATAGAAGGGGTTATTTGAATGTCGAGAAAATAGTAGGAATTATGTGTTAAGTTAAAGACCTAATATTAAATGCCTGTACATATACTAATGTCTAAACAAATTCAATTTTATATCTAGGTTGAATATGATCACTAATAAAACTACTCTCATTAACATCGGTCTTCTTGTTAACATAAATATGATCTTTAAACTTCAATGAGTGGTTTGAGACTATTAGAGGAGTTCTTCAAAACTACTATCGGGATTATGTTTTGATTGATCCTAGTCCTAAACATCTGGGCAAGAATGATTTTTCATGTGAGATGAATGATTATGAGGAGCAAAAGGGAAATTGTGAGTTTTTCACAAAACTCATGTTAGACCACATGCTTTCAAAGTACAAATTAGTGTACAAAGGTTTGGATCTCGTAACCATTATTCATCATTTGAAATCGGTGGAAAGTTTAGAAGATGAACTATGCCACAGTAAATTCCGTGGAGACACATCAGTATTAGAGTTGGTTGTAAACATTTACGACAACCCGAAGAAATTAAGAGAGTTGGGAGTTGAGTATAGTGAGCAGTCTTTGAGAGGAATGGTATTGAGGGTATTACCCAATAAATATAATTCCTTCAAGAAGATGCTCAAGGAGTGTTCTCCTAACTGTACCTTGACCCAACTTATGGACTTGCTCGAGATTTATGAAATTGAGTTTAGAAATAAACTCAATGAGCAAGCAAATGCTGAAGACCTTAAGTTGAAGAAACTAAAAGGTTTAAACGTCAAATAAAGCTCATGAGGAAGTTAGAATTGAAGAGAGGAAATGTTTCTCTTGAAACAAGCTCATCGGATGATGATAGCTATGGCTCGAATATATGGAGGTATGTTCATACTAGAGATTTTCTCTACAATTCCCTTTGAGTCTACTTGGGTATTATATACTAGTTGTAGTACTTATATCTATACTTCTATGCTGGATTGTGGAACAGTAGGAGGCTTGCAAAGAGGGAAATGGAGATAAGAGTAAGAAATGGAACACGGGTTGTTGCAATAGCTGTCGGAAATATAGCCTTCATTTACCTAGTGGCCTAGTTTTAGTTTTGAATAATTGCTATTATATTCCTGCTATCACTAATAATATTATTTCGGTTGCACTTTTAGTGACAGAGAGATTTGAAATTTTATTTTCTAATAATAAATATCAAATTCAATGTGATAATATTCTTTATGCTTGTGGTATATCTGTGGATGGCATTTATGTTCTAGATACTAAAAATGAAATTCTAACTATGAACATTGTTAAGAAATCGAGATTAGATAACAAGGAATCCTTATACTTATGGCATTGTTATCTAGGCCATATAAATGAGACTGGCTTAACTAAGTTACACAAATGTGGAGATTTAGGCCCAATGGAATGGGTGTCCTATGGTGTGTGCAAACCTTATCTGAAGGGGAAGATGATTAAGAAACCATTCAAAAGAAAGGGACAGTGTGCCACTAGTACTTTGGAAATAATACAATCCAATTTATTTGGTCTAGTGAGTGTTAAGAAACATGAAGGTTTTGTCTACTTCTTAACCTTTATTGACGATTACATGCGATATGGTTATTTGTACCTTATGATGCACAAGTTTGAAAGTTTTGAGAAATTCAAAGAGTTCAGAACCGAAGTGGAGAAACAGCTTGGGAAAAAAATAAAGACCATTCGATCTGATCGAGGCGGTGAATTCTTAAGCCAAGAGTTTCAGGATTATCTAAGGGATAATGGTATTTTATCCCAGTGGACACCTCCTTATGCACCCCAACACAATAGAGTGTTAGAAAGGAGGAATCGAACCCTACTCGATATGGTTCGGTCCATGATGAGCCAAGCAGAACTCAGCAGATCCTTTTGGGGTTATGCATTTGAGATCGTAGTTTATATTCTAAACAATGTGCCCTCTAAATCAGTTGATAAAACTCCATACGAGTTATTGTATGGTAAGAAGCCCGCTCTTTCTCACCTGAGAGTTTGGGGATGTCTTGCTTACGTAAAGAGGATGAGTTTAGATATGCTGGGTGCTAATTCTGACATGTGTCTGTTTGTAGGTTACCCTAAGGAGACTATAGGGTATACCTTCTTTGATCCTAAAGATATTGTTCGAAGCAGATGTAGGAATTGCAGGAATTGATAACTCCCATTAAAGAGTGGATAAGGTTTGATCAACTTTAGCTATCACTTGCATACCTTACAACTTTGCTTTGCTTTCTACTTATACTTTATATTTTGAAGTTTATGATATGTTTATGTGTCATAATGTGTATTTCGTGTTAAGTCTTTTATATTAATCAAGTTATATGCATTGGAGTTAATTTTAAGAGTAATTTTGGGGTTAACAATATCTTGTATAATTACTGGATCTGTGATATAACGCTGTTTAGTGAGATAACATTTTTGGAATGGTAACTTGCTAAATGTGGCTATGTGAGAGCGACCCATACTAAGCATAGTATTGATGTTGTCCAGGTTTGTATAATTATCTTAATTCATTTGCGCTAGGCTTAGAAAAGTTATTTCATGTGTTGCTCTGCAATGAATAATTAAACATCTGGGTATTTTGAACTGAGTCTGTTAGATTAGTTTAGTGAATTGTAAAATCTTTGTTGAACTTGCATGTTTTCTCTGCTATCCTTATTTCGTAGGGAAAATCTATATATTTAGATTCTTTAATCTTTCATATCTATATTTACTCATTCTTCGATCTAACCCTCTTATCCAAAATATCAAATCTATTTTATTTTTGCTATTCTGTCTTCCTTGTTGATCTTTATACTTGGTTCTTTCCCTGTGGGTTCGATATCTTTTAAAACTATATTGCAATTGTATACTTGCAATTATCATCATTTTTCTATTTGATAAGAGGTACTGACAAGACCTATACTTTACGTGAACAAGTTTTTGGCACCATTAATATATAGCTAAATCTTGCGAACAAATTATTAAACTTATCAGTAGAAAAGTGGTGAACACATATTCGAGCGATTGTTGTATAAGTGTACTTGTAAATCACTTATCAATAAAATTTTTCATTCTTCAACATTTGTTTGTTCGATATTCACAAAGAATAGCATCCTAGCGGAGGTTCTGTACGGGCTGAGACCAAATTCAAAGCAGATGCAGGAATTGCAGGAATTGATGACTCCCATTAAAGAGTGGATATGGTTTGATCAACTTTAGCTTTCACTTGCATAACTTACAACTTTGCTTTGCTTTCTTACACTTTCTATTTTTAAGTTTATGATATGTCTATGTGCTATAATGCGTATTTCGTGTTAAGTCTTTTATATTAATCAAGTTATATGATTTGGAGTTAACTTTAAGAGTAGTTTCAGGGTTAACGAGATTGTGTATAATTACTGGATCTGTGATATAGTGCTGTTTAGTGAGCCAACATTTTTGGAATGGTAACTTGCTAAATATGGCTATGTGAAAGCGATCCATACTTAGCATAGTATTGACGTTGTCCAAGTTTATATAATTTTCTTAATTCATTTGTGTTAGATTTAGAAAAGTCATTTCATGTTTTGCTCCGCGGTGAATCATTGAACATCTGAGTGTCTAGAACAGATTATGTTAGATTAGTTTAGTGAATTTAATAACTTTGTTGAACTTGCATGTTTTCTTTGCTATACTTATTTCATAGGAAAATCTATATATTAGAATCTCTAATCTTCCATACATATATCTATCCATTCTTCATTCTAATCCTCCTATCCAAAACTTCAAATTATTTTATTTTATTTTCTTCATT
>CATIWQ010131509.1:0-21655 GCA_949673415.1 Euphorbia schlechtendalii | reverse complement strand
AATTTAAAACGTCCGAGGAGGATTCCGATATGGAGATTATCATATATATATATATATATTTAGTTAAATAATTTAAAACGTCCGAGGAGGATTCCGATATGGAGATCATCGGGTGGTCGAAAATCGTGTGATTCGAGGATAATTTTCCTGAAAAACCGTCATCATTGAACGCGCGAGCTGGTACAAAATCCCGTGCTCACACCCGTATTAAGCATAGTAATATTGTTTTCCAGGTTTATATAATCGTGTTAATTCGTTTGCACTAGATTTAGTAAAGTCATTTCATGTGTTACTCTGCGGTGGATAATTGAACATCTGAGTATCTAGAACCTATTATGTTAAATTAGTCTAGTGAACATAATATCTTTGATGACCTTGCATGTTTTCTTTGCTACACTTGTCATAGGGAAAATCTATATACTTTTAGTTTCTCTAATCTTCTATACATTTATCTATTCATCATTCTAATTCTCCCAACTAAAAATCAAAATTATTTTATTTTCTTTCTTCCGTTCCTCTTGTTGATCTTTAGAGCTGGTCCTTCCCTGTGGGATGATATCTTTTAAAACTACATCATAACTGTATACTTGCAGTGGTCACCATTTTTCTATTTAGATAAGAGGTATTGACAACACTTATTCGTATTTTGAATTTTTATCTTATCGATAGGAAAGTGGGAGACAAGGTTTTTGGCTTCATTTTAGAATATAACCCCTTAGAGTCATTAGAGTCAAAACCTTGCGAACAATGTTAGAGTCTCCACGCCTTAAAAAATTCCCTATCAATCTTGTTAGAGCTACGTCAACCGAGGATGGTAGCTTTAGAGTTGATAATAAGTAGATAGGAAGCGAACCAAGTACCGATTTGATTTGAACTAATCATCTAGCATATGAAAGATGTTGGCCTTTCCAATTTGATAATCAATTCTTAAATTTTGCAATTAGAGGGTCCCAAAAAGTTATCGGAGTGCGATTTTGAGGCAAAGTGGTGCACCAAGGTACGTAATTGGAAGTTTATCGACAGGGCAACCTAAAATGGTGACAAATGATTCCTTAAGTGAGTCTGAAACATTAATTCCCAATAGTGAGCTTTTATGATAATTTATTTTGAGACCTGAGATCCATTCAAAACATTTCAAAATCGGCATGAAATGAGCAATTAAATTCAAATCAGCCGGTAGAAAGCAAAGCGTATCGTCTATGAATTGAAGTAGAGAGATGTTTTTCGGCAAGGAGGCTAACTTGAAACCTGGGAGCAGCTTTGCTACAATACTTGCATCAATCAATTGCTTTAAGCTCTTGGCTTCCAAGACAAAGATAAAAGGTGATAGCAGGTCATCTTTTTTAACCCCCTTATGCATATTGATTGGTGCGCTTGGTCGACATTGACGAGAATCGACGTACTCGAGTTTTTTCTGCAATAACCAAAAAATTCATTTGTTGTTGAATCCCATACATAAGAGGACTATCTCAATATAAATCTAAGATACGCAATCAAATGCTTTTTGAATATCCAGCTTTTATAAGAGGCATGAGTGGTAGATGCTATGTATGAATTCCGAGGCTTGGAATGAATAATCATGGATGCTCAGACCCTTTTATAAAAGCTAATTGGTTTTTTGACACAACATGAGGTAGAATTGGTTGTAAGTTCGAAGCCAATAGTTTGGCTACAATTTTGTAGACACCGTGAATTAGCACGATCGGCCTGAAATTTGTCAAGGAAGCCGCCCTAGGGACTTTTAGAATCAAAACCATGAGGGACCTTTATATAGTGAATGGAAACCTCGATGTGGCATGAATATCGTGTAAAAGATCCATAATTTGGGGTTTAAATCATCCCAAAAATGCTTGTAGAAATAGAAATTAAAACTATCATGTCCTAGTGATTTATTCTCTCCATGATCCAAATACAATTCCAAACTTTATCATCAGTAAAGAGTGCAATCAAAGCTTAATTTTAACTTTCTGAGACCTTCATGAAGTTCAAGTGATGAAGTGAAAATGGTATAACTGGGGTAACAATGAAGAGGTTTGAATAGATATTCCAGGCAGCATTGGTAATGTCCTCAATGCATGAAATTAGTCTTCCATTTACTTCCAATTGCAAAATTCTTTTGTGATGATAATGGGTGGATTCCATGATGATAAACATGGTACTATTGTATCCTAAAATGATTTGAGAGACTCGGGCTTATTGATGATGGAGGCTTTCGAAATTATTACGTAAGCAATGATGTTCGATTTTGGCCAACTGCAATTGGGACCAAATTTCAGCTGGTAAAGGGTGGGAGGCGTTGCTGCAAGTGAAGTAAAGTATTAGAGATTCTTGCTCCTTAATTTGAAGCTCGAGGTTGCCTTAATGGGATACATTCCATTGTTTAATATCCTTCTCAAATGGGCAAATCTTGAACGTAACGTTTTTGTTTTCGTGAGCATTCCTAATCCTAGACCAATGTGACTTAATAAATGGTAGGAACTCTCGATTGTCCCACCATAAGTTAAGTGAGCGAAAAGGACTTTTGCTAGGGGTGGGGGTTGGTCGGGCTTGGAAGAGAATAGGCAAATGATCCGATAAAGCCAAATCCAAGGTGGATGAGACATTTTCGGTTATAAATCTGAAAAATTCAAGCTTGATAACACAAGGTCAATTCTCGAGTATGAGATGCTATTATGCCACGTGTAATTTCTCCCATATAATGCCAAGTTGATTAATTCCCCGTCATGGATAATGTCTTGGAATGAATCCATGGTTGATATTACTCTACCACTATATCTTTTGCCAGGGTCGAGAACCTCATGAAAGTCGTCGCAAATCAATAGATTTTGGTATTGTTGGGTGAATGGAATCAATGTTTGCTATAGCGTATTTCGAAGTTCACCATCCATAGAGGTGTAGATAGCGATGATATGGTAATCCTCTTGAAGTTCCAAATATTTAAAGATAACCCAACGCTCTGATGATTGAATTACCGTACCCTTGATCAAAGCCGAGTTCCATGAAAAGAGAATGCCCCTCGATGGACCATTAGAAGGAACACTAAAGAAGCTATGGTTATTGTGCTCCTATAAAGAATGGATAACCAAATCTGGAATGGAGTTTGCCTTGGTCTCAATAAGTACGAGAATGCTAATGTTCAACCTACAAACACTCGAACGCACTAGCAGTTGCTTTGCTTTATTTCGAACCCCTCCTCTACAATTCGAACAAAAAAGGTTTAAAGACATAAGAAAAATTTATAACCTTACGAGAGACATATCCCTTAGGATACCAAGATCGAATCCATGGTAGATAAGATAACATACTTATGCCTTTCCTAAAATAAACTAAGTTTGTTAGCCACATCAAAAGTCATTGCATTTTTGTTAAATGGCCCATCATGAGAGAATAGGATAACCTGACTCGTGTTGCGAATATCAGGTTCAAAAGATGACCCCTTACTAGCTTGAGAATTGGCCACCAAATTCTTGCTACTATCCCAAGAAACTGTGGCTACGCTACCTCGAAAAGTTACTGTCAAATCCCTACTATTCCTGCCACAATTTACTGCATGGTCATAAGTTGGAGCTGCCAAGTTTGTACTACTATCCCTGGGCGCTAAGCTACTATCCCTGGACACAAAGGTAGCACTGTTCATCAAACTCCTACTAACCTTGTCACAAAAAGGGGCTGCTAAACCATTGTTATCCCTTGAATTACCAACCGCACTATCTCAGACTATGTTAACCGCTTTGCTATCCCTAGGAGCTACCACCAAACTGAGGTGAAAAAGGGCTACCAAAATCGTAGAATTCTCTACATTTGAGTTCATCCCAACCCATCAATTTGATGGCGAGTGGGATGCACTATGATCACCCATTTTTGAAAGCAATCCCTCGTCATCAATGGTCTCTTCTGAGTAAGAAGAGGCAGCACTACCACAAACATAATCGCAAGCTATCGCTTGCCTATAGTTCACAAATATCTTGTGGCTAGTCTCATTAATCTTCAAATTAAAAGAGTGATTTGCAAAATTGAATGGAGCTGAAACGAGACAAGACACCACATCCAAACACTCCGGGGAATCAAAATCAAAATCAACATGTATTAAACTCTATAATAACTCTGCCAATTGAAGTTCCTTTATGAAATAAAAAAGTCTCAGGATTGTTGCTATGTCATGTACCTTAATTATGCATGAGAAAGGGGCCCAGCCCTATTCGCTTTCGAAAAAGATTTGTCAATTTGCACTAAGTAGGAAGATTCCTTACTTGATACAACCTTTGCATAGGTTTGAACATCCCTTGGTGAATCATAGAAAGAGGGTTTGGTGGTAGCAGCCTTTAAGCAGGTTGGAGCAGCTACAGTTATCGGTTTATAGAGATCATATTTAGCTTTAAAGGCGTGAAGTCAGATGGTCCCAATGAAGATGGAGTTGAGGTGATAGAGAGCTTCATGAACCATCAAGGGATATGAAATTGAAGTTAAGATTTTTGGTGTTCCACCTTCTCACTATGTAGACTAAATTGGCTACTCCGTATTTTGCAAAAATCGAGTGCATGGCATTCACGTCATGCTTGTAAGGGAAGTTCTCAAAGTAAGCTTTTTGTGGGTTAGGGTTTGGAGTTTCTTGGTGTTGATGTCTGGGGTGTGTAGGGATAGCAAAAGCAGAGGAGTTTGGGTGGGGTTGGAATGACAACGGTTGAGGGGGGAAGGCTGGTGGTGGTCTAACGGTGATGGCTGAGGGGAAGGCCTCAGGATTAGGGCGCCACCATAGGGGCTAGGGGTTTTTTTAAATACTTAGTAAAAGTTTTATATAGTTATGATAAAAGAAATAATATACAAATGGATATCAAATAAGTGTTGTAGTTGAGTGGTAGGCATAATGGATAATAAGCTGGAGGTCTTGGGTTTGATTCCTACCTTTTGCAAAAAAAATTAGATTACATTATATTTAACAAGGAAAAGTGAATCGGCCAGTTTAACCGGTCAACATCTGGTCTTTGAACAGATAGGAAACTGGGTAGAAAATGACCGGACCAGTGGCCGATTTCGATCAAACCCAGTCCCACGGGCTGGTCCAGTTTTAAAAACCATGACTTTGAGCCTTAAAGTTGCACTCAGCACTCTTCACTTAGCAAGCATTAAAATAACTTTACAAACTAGTTTTGAATTTTAAAAAGAACAAGTTAATCTGCATTCACACCATTTGTACGATTATTTAAGCTGACGCAATTCAACAAGTGGTATCATAGTAGTTTGTTAACTTAAGAACTAACAACTCTTGAGTATAAAGATCCGATGGCTTATAATAATCCCTCATATACACCCAGTCATGGACAAACAACACTCCTTAAAGAAGAAATATCTGCTACTAGGCCACTCTTTGATAGCCAACATTACTCATTTTGAAAAAATAGAATGAAGAACTTTATCCAATTACAAAGCATGCATCTAGTAATAGAGTTAGGATTCCGAAATCTTACTATCTTAAGGAATGGGTAACATGTTCTTATTGAACCGGAGGATGACGTTGATGCTGATGTAAAACTTCTCAAGGAGAATGCAACAATAATCTACTACTTACATTGTACATTAGACTTGTCTGAGTTTAATAGGGTTTCAAGGGTGTGAGACATCACATGAGATTTAAAGGAAGCTACAAGTCATCTACGAAGGGAATAATAAAGTGAAGGTGACCAAGTTCAACTTAATGATCCGGGAGTATGAGCTATTGATAAGTGTATAATTACACTTATTATCATGATAATTTCACTTATAAAATGATATGGTTTTGAGACATTTTATACTTCATATAAAAGACTTCGCGTGGTATGTAGTTGTTTTTTATGCAAATACAGAAACTAGGTAAATCTTGGGAGTAAAATGATCAAAGATGGAATTCTATGAAAAAAGAGTGAAAAAGGTGCAAAAAGATGCGTGGAACACAAAGAAATGGCTTATGATCGAAGCTGCCAAAGATTGGCAAAGTTGCAAAGAAGAAACATGAAGAAAAACACATGTCATGATCATGACACCCGTTTGTGGTCATAACTTATTACTCTTCACAAGCAAAAAGTTACAAACCAATAGTCACAATCACGACACATACATCGTGCTAGCGACATGTGACGGGTATCGGTCAACTCTTTTAATTACCAACCGCTAGATAAGAATGACCAACCGCCATTAATAACCATCAACTATCAGATGAAAAGACACCTTTTAGAAGTCAACCAATCATGAAAAGGTGCCTTTCCATTGTAGATAATGATGAAACTTTGCATCCAATCATATTGAAGTGATGCAACCCTTCGCCAATGGACACGACTCTTTGTTTAGATAGACACAACCCTTTGCACTCTATAAATAGGGTTAAAATAACACCAATTTCATGGCATGAGTAGTAGGTATTGAATGATAGTATGCGTGCATAGATAGAGAGTGAAAATATATAGATTTCGCTACGTTCAAAGTCTTAGTGAGAAAAATGTATAAGTGATTCGATTCTTATTTCAATCACTAGATTTCTCCATAAAATTTGAGCATTTGTTGTATGAGTGTAATTGCAAAGAACTTATCAATAAAAGTTTTCATTCTTCAACATTATTTTATTCAAAATTCATAAAGAATAGTATCCTAGCAAAGTATCTATATGAGTCGAGACCAAATTCAAAGTAGACACAGGAATTGTGAGAATTGACGACTCCCATTGAAGAGTGGATATGGTTTGATCAACTTTAGCTTTCACTTGTATACCTTACAACTTTACTTTGTTTTCTACTTATACTTTCTATTTCAAAATTTATGATATGTCTATGTGCCATAACGAGTATATTGTCTTGCATCATTTATATTAATAAAGTTATATGCTTTCGAGTTAACTTTAAAAGTGATTTCAGGGTTAACAAGATTATGTATAATCACTGGATCTGTGATATAACACTATTTAGTGAGACAACATTTTTGGAATGGTAACTTGCTAAATATGGTTATGTGAGAGCGACTCGTACTAACCATAGTAATATTGTTATCCTGGTTTTTATAAATGTTATAATTCGTTAACCCTAGATTTAGAAAAGTCATCTCATGTGTTACTCTGCGGTGAGTTATTGAATATTTGTATGTCTACTACCGTGTTTGTTGAAGTTATCTAGTGTACGAAATATTCTTGATGATTTTGCATGTTTTTCTCTACTAAACTTGTTCTTAGAAAATATCTATATAGTTGACATTTTCTCTAATTTATTTATGCATCTATCTATTCATTAGTCTATCATCCCAACCTTCCAATAAAATTATCTATTTCTAGTTTGTCTTTAGAACCAAATTCCTTCCCTGTGGGAACGATATCTTTTAAAACTACATCAAAACTGTATACTTGCAGTGGTCAACATTTTTCTATTTGATAAGAGGTAATGACAACAAATGTTCATTTTAGAACTTTTATCTTATCAGTAGAAAAGTGGGGAACAAGGTTTTTGGCACCGTTACCGAATATAAGCCTATCAAAACGAGTATAGTCAAAATCTTGCAATCAAGTTTTTGGCACCGTTGCCGGGGAAGGCAAGTGCGTTCTAGAAATAAAAAATTTGGAGACTATGGTACGTCTTTATTTTACTTTTATTTTATTATATATCTGTTTGTTATTATTTTGTTTGTGCTTAAAATGTTTACTAATATACATTAAGATAAGTTTTGCGGTGATTACATGATTGATAACTTAATTGATACATGCTTACATGAAATTTTTCATGTTACATCTCATGAAGAGTCAACATCTGAATCCCTTAAAAATTCAGAATATACCTCCGAAACTATAAAATTAGTTGGAGAAGATGATCCTACACCACCTTCTATGGATAAACCACCATTAATAGAATTGAAGCGATTGCCTAGTCATTTGAAGTAAGCATTTTTAAGAAGCAACAATACCCTACCCATTATAATTTCTAATAAGTTATCTGATTTGTAAGAAGAATCATTATTAGAGATAATAAAGGGAAGAATTAAGAGTATTGGTTGGCAAATTTTCGATATTAGAGGGATTAGCCCTAATATAGTAATGCATTCCATAAATTTGGAAAATGTTAGTAAACCTAAGATAGAAAGGCAAAGAAGATTAAATCCACACATGAAGGAAGTTGTTAAGAAAGAGATTATTAAATTGCTAGATGCATGAATTATCTATCCAACTTCAGATAGTGAATGGGTCAGTCATGTTCAATGTGTTCCGAAAAAGGGAGGTATTACTGTAGTTCAGAATGAAAAGGGTAACTTAGTTCCTACTAGGACAACAACTGGATGGAGAGTTTGCATAGATTACAGAAAATTTAATGCAGCCACAAGGAAGACCATTTCCCTTTACCATTTTATAGATCAAATGTTAAAAAGGATATCAGGTCATGCATTTTACTGTTTTCTTGATGGAAAATTTGGATATTTTCAAATTCATATTAAACCAGATGACGAAGACAAAACAACTTTTACATGTCCATTTGGTACATTTGCTTATGGAAGAATGCATTTTGGGTTGTGTAATACTCCGACTACTTTCCAAAGGTGTGTTTCGGCTATTTTTAGTAAGTATGTGGAGGATATTATGGAAATTTTTGTTGTTGATTTCTCTGTATATGGAGATTCTTTTGAGAAATGTCTAGAAAATTTAGATAAACTACTTACTAGATGTGAGGAAACTAATTTGGTATTGAATTGGGAGAAATGTCATTTTATGGTTAATGAAGGTATAGTTTTAGGTCATAAGATAGATGAGAAGGGAATACATGTCGATATAGCAAAAACCGAGATCATTGAGAAATTACCTCCTCCCATAAATGTTAAGGGAGTAAGATAATTTCTAGGCCATGCTAAATTTTACAAAAGGTTTATTAAGAATTTTTTGGTTATAGCTAAACCTTTAACTAATTTATTAGTTAAAGATGTGAAGTTCGATTTCTCTGATGACTATTTAAAATCCTTCAACACTTTAAAACAAGCATTAGTTTTGGCACCAATAATTGTGAAACCAAATTGGTCTCTAATATTTGAACTAATGTGTGATGCTACTGATGTTGCTGTTGGTTGTGTATTAGGTCAAAGGTATGAAAAGAATTTGCATGCAATTTATTATGCAAGTCACACTTGGTCTTCTGCACAATTCAATTACACCGCCATAGAAAAAGAGATGTTAGTAGTCATATGCATGTGATAATTTAGATTATATTTGATTGGGTCTAAAGTAATAGTTTGTATAGATCATGCTACTTTGAGATATTTGTTTGCTAAGAAAGATGCAAAACCTAGATTAATTAGGTGGAACCTTCTTTTACATGAGTTTGACTTAGAAATAAGGGACAAAAAGGAAAGTGAGAATACCGTAGTTGACCACTTATCTTGTTTAGAAGGTGATAAGGGACCTATAGGTGAAATTGGTGATATTAATGAAATTTTTTGAGATAAAATCTTATGTCTGTTAAACATATTGTTAGTCCATGGTTTGCCAACTTTGCAAATTATTTGGTTACCCATACTTTACCCTCTGATTTAGATTCTAATGGTAAGAAGAAATTTCTTAAGGATATTAGACATTTATGTGGGATGACCCTTATTTGTTTAAGGTATATGCCGATGGTATTATTCTTAGATGTATAGATGATACTAATATTTCTTCAGTTTTGAGTCAATGCTATGATAGCATAAATGGAGGACATTTAGGACCAGCAAAGACCACTACTAAAGTTTTAGAGAGTGGGTTTTATTGGCTAACATTGTTCAAGGATGCCAAAGATTTTGTTCAAAATTGTGATAATTAAAGAATAGGAAATATAAGTCGAAGAGACGAAATGCCCTTGAAAAATATCTTAGAAGTAGAGCTTTTTGATGTTTGGGGTGTAGATTTCATGGGACCATTTCCAACCTCTAATAGTAATAATTACATTCTAGTTGCAGTTAATTAAGTTTCAAAATGGGTTGAAGCTAGCGCATATGGTAAGAATGATGCTAGAGTATTTTCTAAGTTTCTTAAGCAATTATTTAGTAGATTTGGAGTTCCTAGGACCACAATTAGCAATGGAGGTTCACATTTCATCAATAAGACTTTTGAAAGCTTGATGCATAAATATGGAGTACATCATAAGGTTGCTATCCCATATCACCCTCAGACTATTGGTCAAGTAGAAATTTCTAATCGAGAAATTAAGTGGATTCTCGAAAAGACTATCTCGAATTCTAGGAAGGATTGGTCTAATAAGTTAAATTATGCATTATGGGCTTATAGAACAGCTTTTAAGACACCTATTCGTATGACACCCTATAAGTTGGTTTACGGAAAGGCTTGTCATTTAATGGTATAATTAAAGCATAAGGCTTTATGGGCTTTGAAGAATTTGAATATGGATTTACACAAAGCCGGTGAAAGAAGAAAGTTGGATTTAAATGTGTTAGAAGAACTACATTTGTCATCATATGAAAATGCAAAGATCTACGAAGAGAAGACAAAATGATGGCACGATACATAACTACGGGAAAAGAAGTTTAAGATAGGAGATAGAGTTCTATTATATAATTCCAGACTTTTCTTGTGCCCTGGAAAACTCAAATCTCGTTGGAAGGGACCTTATGAAGTTATTTAGGTATTTGACAATGGAGCATTGGAATTGAAAGCTGAAAATGGAAAAATATTTCGAGCCAATGGCCAATTATGTAAACCTTATCTCAAAAATAAATTTGAACAACAAGATGTTGATGTTCAATTACTATCTTCACCACGAACCATTCCATGTATAAAAATAGTAAATATTTATTATTTATATTTAACATATTTGTTTTTCCAAGTTTTTCTAGGACTAAGTCTAAAAATTGAAGAAATAGAGGAATTGAAGAAGGTCGCAACCGCGACTATAGATCGCGCCCATGACATTAAGCAGTAAAACCTTCTGTTCTTATTTTGAAGAAAGTCATGATCTCGATAAGCCTTCGCGATGGCGATATGGGTAGAATATGATCGTTGCTGATCGCGATTAACACATGAAAGATGGCTGAAACTACCATTAACGACTAGTTTGAAGGAAAAATGGCTATATTGACTATTTAAACCAATGGGAGACCTATTAGAACTCTATATAAAGGTCTAGATTGACTCCATAGCCACCATAACCTTCTTCAAAGCTTACAAAAGTACTGATCCTTTCATCTCTATTCTTCTACATTCAAAAACCTTTCTTTCAACCTTTACTTCAAAAACCAATATGCCTCGTGTTAAGGTAGCCACCAACAGAAGAGAATTCCCAAACTATCAACAAGATTACAGTTGTCCTTTTCCAATTCATACACGTGAGGAAGGGAAAGATTCCAAGTTTTGAATAAATTAGGGATCAACGGTATGATCTTTCTTGATATGGTTTTCTTGGAGATGTTAGGCCTCCATGAGCAAATGGGGATGTATCTTTCTGATCTTGGTTTGAGCACATTTGTGGGAATGCGATTTGATTGGATTTTCAAATGTCTAGTGACATTCGATTTTGAAGATAAAAGGAAGAGGGCGATTCAATTTCTCAACCAAGGTAGACATTATACCATCACAAGGAAGATGATGAGTACTTGGTTCGAGTTTGAAATTGAAAATTCATCAAGCATGACAGATTCTTTTCAAGTGAATTGGGTTTGAGCATATTTAACGGGTAAGAGAGTTTTCGATCCCAAAAATTTCCCAAATAAACTTATTAAGGATGAGTGTATTCTTCTACTCCACAAATACCTTGCCACTTCGGTATTTTGTTAAGTAGAGAACACCAAAGTCAAAAAGAGAGATTTGTTTGTTCTTTCTTGCGTGATGAATAAACAAAAAGCGAATTTCGTGGATATAATTTAAGATATGATGAAGAAGAATTCTACGAGCATGAGGAACAAGATTGGGGTGGCCGAAATTATCATCCCCATTATTTTGGGTCCAAGAAATGAACTCCCCTATGTTCAACAAACGGGTGAGTATTTTCGATATATTGATGGGAATTACTTGAAGAAAACCAGACTTCTTCAAGAGAACGGCGATGTCTATTCTTTCTACTCCTACTCCAACTGCACCAGGAAGCTAATCTCAACTCATGAAGATTCTTTCGTTGCCCCATCTGATCCCACTGCTAGACGTCATCCTGGCAAGGCTCCGATGATTGAAGAAGAAGAAAACGAAGCTCTGGAAGATTGGAAGGTGAGTATGCAGCAAAAATTAGATAATTGCCAAGCGAAACTTGGGGTAATGAAAAAAGACATGAAGATTCTAAAGAAAAGTAACAAATTGATGCTTCGAAAATTACTATCTTTCTTTAGAAAACAAAATTGTCAATTTACTCCTAGTCCCCCGGATTCTCCTACTCAATAAAACGGGTTTACTCTTTTCTTTACTTTTCTTTTTCATATTTTTAGACAAGTTGTTTATTTTTAGTTTTTAGTTTTTAGTTTTTAATAAAATCTCTCACAATGAGGACATTGTGTTCTTTAGTGTGAGGGGGCATTTGTAAATAAATCCCAAAAATCCAAAAAAAAATTTAATAAAATGAAAAATTGAAGAATATGAAAAAATTTTCTTGATTTTGTGTTATTTATACATTTTCCATACCTATGCTATACTAACATTTGTTCTAAGGTTATTATGAGTGTTAGGTATTACAAGTTTAATGTTAGTGCATATTTCGAACATGTTTCGAGTATGAGCGCACATTGAGAGTGTGAACATTTTGGCTCAACATTTAGCATTTGGTAAGGATGAGTTGTGAGTAACATTCAATAAGCAACATTCCAAGTAAGTTTCAATATATATTTCAATGCAACATGAATTAGTATAAGTTGTATAGTTTTAGTTAAATGCTACCGATAAGTTAGTAGTGGAGTAATAGCTAGTAGTGTTCTTACTATGAGTTTTATATGGAATTCTCAAATACGTCCTATAAGTATTAAGTATGTTTAAAGTGTTGGGAAACTATAGCAATAATACTTTGAAAGTGATCAATAAAGGATGAGGATAGTAAGAGAGAAAAAAAATCAAAAGAAAGAGAGGATAACCAATGAGTTAGGCAAAAGGTGAGGAATAGTATGGAGCAGAAACTGCAACCATTTAATGAGTGAAAAAAGAAAAGTAGCATAGCATGAAAAATGGGTGCAAAGTACGAATCTGTACTTAAAAACATATGCTTGAAAAGAAAAAAAATGAGAGAAAGTGGTATGGAGCATAAAATGCAACCACTAAAAAAAGGGGAGAGTGGTATGGAGCATAAAATGCAACCACTATGTTTTTTTTAGCTTCCTAGGTTACCTAAAAATGCCTTGAGATAAACTTTCTAAAGTGTGCTCCTTTTGTCCTTTATACTTTATACTATACTTGAGAGAAGGAAATATTCGAGCGAGCATAAAATGCTTATATGAAGACGTAATTCGGTTAGCCCTCCATTAAGAGCAAAGGTATGCAACTAAACTATATAAATTGCACATTACTAATTTGTTAGAAATTTCAAACTTTTACTTGAATTTTATGCAACATGGGAAGCTAAAATACATTGAGATACATTGAGATATAAGGGATACAACGTGGGAACTTTTACTTGAATTTTACAAATTATCTAGATACATCGAGACCTAAGGGATACAATCGCCTAGAATACATCCATATCTACAAATATTACATTTGATTTTGAAATAAAAAGCAATACCCGAAGGAAATTAAATCCTAACATACATCTAACCTAATCTACCTGCATCCACAAGGGTTAGCAAAAATATGGCACATCATAAGTATTTGCAAGTATGTTCGTTTTGATCTTTATGAGACCTGAGCGGTCTAATTTAAAACATCGGCGAGTTTGGGAATTTCTTTCTTTTACAAAAGGATACATTTTATACACATAGGTTATTTAACCATTTTATAAATGAAAATGCCGCATGTGAATGTTCATTAGGTCGGTTATCCAGGAACTTCGGTTCCCTTCATTAGAGTTTCCTAACACAGTTCATAATGATATCGGTGGAAAATAAATCTAGGTTGAAATAAATATAAACCAAACGTTTAAGACCATTCCGAAGAGGAAACCGTTAAAGTCGATAAAATTGTATCCCGGCAAAGGGGAATCGACTTTAACCGTCCGAACTCTCTTCAGAACTATCTCAGGTTTGTAAAATTTGCACATTACGCATTATATTACTTAACATCTCAAGTTTCAGGCATGAGTGGTCACCACTGACCCTCTTGAACATAAACTAGAACCTGGAAATTTTTCAAACTTTTTATCCATATTCTATCTACAAGCTTATGTCTTTAACGGCATCAGTGATGTCGTTAATGACATTAGCAATATCATTAATAGCATAGCAATGCCATTAGCGGCATTGCAGTGACAGAAACAGATAGTTTCTATTTCGTTTTTATTTTTTACATTTTTTACGTATCACACATACATATATGATACAAACAAGTAGAGCATGACTCTCGGAACTCAGAGGCTTACCCCGTTGCTGTGAATCCACCTTGCTAGGTCCACGAAAATCCATGGAAAGTCCTCCTCATTTCTTTGGTTGATTTGTGATTTCACCAGAAAAGGGATAAAATGCGATTTGTTTTGAAGAGAGGCAGTGCTCTTTGGATGTGAGTCCTGACAAGGAGAAGGAAGGAAATGGAAATCCTTCTTCTTGCGAGTTTAGACTTCAAATATCCAAAAATGCAAAAAATGACCAAAAATGGTTTTAAAGGTAAAAAATGCTTGAATAAACAAAAATGTTGGTTAAAGACACTTAAACCAAGTTCTATTGATTTAGAACACAGTGTAAAGTGTCTTGAAAGAAGTTTAAACCTTGAGTTTACTTACTCTCTCAAGATCCTCACTTTTAAGGAAGCTAAACCTCAAACTTGCCTAAGGAACCTGAGATCACACAAGTTCATGCCCTATCCATGAACTTAAACACTCAAGTTTTAGGAACACAAGATGAAATAAGTTGAAAGATGGTTATTTTTGTTGATGAAACTACTAAAAATGCTCTTAAGATGCTTAAAAGTCAAGAAAAGCACTCAAAGCCTTCCTCTTCTCTCAAGCCCACTCTTCTTCTAAGTTTGCTTGCTGAAGGTGAGCTTTAATCTCCTCCAAACGTTCCCCCTTTATGACTGAAACTCAGCTCCTTTTTAAGAGAGCTTCCTTCAATCCAAAAGTCCATTTTAGCTTTATTAGGCCATGCCCCTATATCTTCCTTTTTCAAAATTTTTGGGGATCCAAAGTGGAGGGGATCATATAGTTTGAATCAGATTTCCTTGCCAAATCCGAGTATTAAATGCCATCTTTTGATCAAAATTCATAGAAAGTGCATATTTGGTTCTACTACCACTATGATATCTTTAATGATATTGGTGATATCGTTAACGATATCAGCAATATCGTTATTGATATTGCAATGTCATTAACGACATTGCGATGTCGTTAACGACATTGCGATGTCGTTAACGACATTGCATGGCAGACTTAGGATTTTTTTCTTAATTTGGGCTTTCTAAAGAGGAGGACCCAAAGAAATGAGGTAGATGATTTCCAGTTGACTTCGGAACCCTGCAAAATGTAAAATAGTTAACAAGGGAAAAATATTACAGCTTCATCATAGAACTCGCGAGTCAAGAGTAAAATCCCATGCTCATAGGTTGCCCCTCGTGGAATCACTATTGATATGAGATTAGTATGGTTCCATGATTGAAAGAGCAGTGAGGTTTAGAGATCATACCTGCCCAGTCGCGGTTGGCACTCCTTGGGATGCTGGTTGAAACATTACATCTTGGCGCAACTCCTTTTGGGATCGGCTTCTACATGCCACTTGTGATTTGCCCGTTTGGCAATAATTACCCCCTTCGAAGGTTGTCCTTTGGCTTGATGACACCACCGGCATCGTTGGGGAAAGAACGCTAGTAGTGCACCTCCATCCTTTCTGTTGAGTATCCCATGTGTAGGCGATAGAAGACCTGTTGAAGACGTGGATTGGGATAAGGTCTGAGAAGACCTGAACTCCGAAAAGTTCACTAACAGTAAAAAGTTAAAAGATTGTGAATCGTAGAAAGTTCAATGACCGTAGAAGGTCAAGAAGATGTTGAACTATAGGAAGTTCATTGACTGTAAAATGTCAAAAGGTTGTGAACCGTAGAAGGTTCAATGACCGTAGAAGGTCAAGAAGATTTTGAACAGTAAAAAGTTCAATGACTGTAAAAAGTCAAAAGGTTGTGAACTGTAGAAGGTTCAATGGCCATGGAAGGTCGAGAAGATTTTGAACTGTAGAGGGTTCACTGACTGTAAAAAGTCAAAAGATTGCGAACCGTAAAAGGTTCAACAATCGTAGAAGGTGAGGAAGATTTTAAACTACAGAAAGTTCAGTGACTGTAAAAAGCCAAAAGATTGCGAATCGTAGAAGGTTCAATGATCGTAGAAGGTCAAGAGGATTTTGAACTGTAAAATGTTTAGTGACTGTAAAAAGTCAAAAGATTGAGAACCGTAGAAGGTTCAATGACCGTAAAAGGTCAAGAAGATTTTGAATTGTAGAATGTTCAGTGACTGTAAAAAGTCAAAAGATTGTGAATCGTAGAAGGTTCAACAATCTTAGAAGGTCAGGAAGATTCTGAACTGTGGAAAGTTCAGCAACCATAAAAAGTTAAAAGATTATGAACCGTAGAAGGTTCAATGACCGTAGAAGGTCAGGAAGATTTTGAACTATAGAAAGTTTAGTGACTATAACAAGTTAGAAAATTTTGAATTGTAGTAAGTTTGGTGAGGGTGTGGTCTGTAAAAAGTCCATTGATTGTAGAAAGTCAGAAAAAAGGTTTGAACTGTAGAAAGTTCTTTGACTGCAGTAAGTTGGAAAAGGTTTGAATTGTAGAAAGTTCTTTGATAGTAAAAAGTTTGAAAAGAGATGTGGACTGTAGAAAGTCTACGGTGAGTTCCCCTTGTGAGTTGACCATTGGTTGACTGTGACCTTCGAAACTACCGAGCAAAGGATGAAAGCCATGAGCTCCTCCCCTTTGATGATACGTCGACTATAATAAGTCTTTGTCAAAATCCGCTATGGGATGGTTGACCGTTGTGGTCTAAATTGTATACCCCTTACGAGTTGATCGTGGGTTGACTATGACCCTTGGAACTGCTAAGGAAAGGATGAAAGCTGTGTGCTTCGTACCTTTGATGATATGTTAACTACCGTGAGTCTAAATTGTATGCCCCTTGTGACTTGACCGTGGGTTAATTATGACCCTTGGAACTACTGGGGGAAGGATGAAAGCCGTGTGCTCCATACCTTCGATGATGTGTTGACTGTTGTGAGTTTGAATTGTATGCCCCTTGTGAGTTGACCATGGGTTGAATGTGACCCTTGGAACTGCTGGGGGAAGGATGAAAGCCGTGTGCTCTATGCCTTCGGTGATACGTTGACTACTGTGAGTCTGAATTGTATGCCCCTTGTGAGTTCAAGGGGTACCTGCAAAAATGAGGAAATATATTTGTAGACACTTGCGACATATGTTTTAATTCCTTGAGATTGGTGAAAGCAAAAATTTTCACCCCTTCAATCAAGAATTAAAACATGAGGGCTCTGAGAAATTTTCCTTCAGGCTCATGATAAATGTGGAAATTTGAGTTTGAGATTTTCGGGGATGTCCCGATGACCTCTCTGTTGTTTTGGAGGCTTTTGTGATGTTGTAATGCTGCTTGAAAGAGACCTAGGTAGGCTTGAAAGTTGAAATGACTTGAATTGGGCCATTGTCTTTCTCTATTTTGACGATCTGTTTCTCCGACATCTTGTAGTTTCCCCATGTGGAGATAGAGTATTTTTCTCACCAGGATGACATTGCCTCGATTTAACATGACATGATGCGTATGCATGTATGAATGACTTTATGCATGAACAATATTTATCATGTGATGAATGTTTGTCTGTTGCAGGTGTCGTTGGTGTTGGATCACTACACCATAGATGGCCTCTAGCAACAATAAAAAATGATGCATAAAGTGCTTAAAATGTTGCAACAGATGCTGGTACAACCCTTTTTTGAAAATTATGGGGTTGCTTTTTTTGCTGTGGCCATAGGTACCTATTGCTATGTTTTTTTCAACTATGGCAACCTAAATATAATTCGTTGCTCAAAGCACTTGTTGCAACGTATCTTCTCTCTTAGGCAATGCTATTTGGGCGTTGCAACAAAAACTTCATCGTTGCTGTTAACCATCCGTCATTACCGTTAACAATTGGTTAGTTTGAGTTTGCATCCCTTTTTTTCAAGTTGCAACGCCATGTAGATCACACTTTATTTTGTAATTGCAACGTAACTTGAAAACTGTTACAACCACTTTTTTCTATTACACAGTTTTTTAACAATGGCAACCCTTTTCTATTTTATACAAAATGACTGAAATACTATTTGATTCTTATAAATATAATTACAACTTTCATATTTCATCAACAAGTAATAAAGTTGTTCTCTTAAATTCTTCATACTTTAAATAAAGTAATGTTCATAAGTACGTAAAACATAAACTAATTAGAAGTACATAAGAAAACTAAACTAGAATCTTCTCGCTGTCATTGGTAACTTTTTCTTAGTAGTAGCATTAATGATCGTTGCTTTACTTTTAGCTTCTTGTGCTCTCATGCTCTATATTGTCATATACTTGCATTTCTTCTGGAGTTTCATGGCTACTATAACAAGAACAAAACAATATTAAACAAACGAGATTCAGTTTATCATACTGAACAAATTATTATGAATCATGCTCATGAAGAGTCAAACTTTGAATTATAGTTATTGATCTTTTAAGGCCTAACGCAATTCATTTTTCTAAAACAAACAAGCAGGACAAGCAATTGCTAAAACTCACCAATTTCAATGGAGCAGTTAATTTCAGATAGATGCTTATGATGAAAGATTCTATTATTAAAATTGGTAAGTAGGTAAATTCATAAGTGATAGACACATTTAATAATGAAATAAAACATTATTTCCCCTTAACAGCTTACATAATCAAATTACCTTCACTAACCTATCCAGCTTCAGTTTATTTTGACAATTTTGCAATTTTCCTTCTTCGTCAGAACCTAAACAGATGTCATAATACCAAAAACAAAAGACTTAAGCAAAAAACATAAAGAAAAACCTAAAATATCATAAAGGTGCCAGATAACAATATATAAATAGTTCACTATTTAAAGAAGGTAAAATAAAATTTTTTAAAGGAAGCCCACATATCAATTTATCTTTCTTATTTCTTCTATGAAGAACTCCATTTGTTTATAAATACATCCAATTCACTCAACTCAAGCTCCCTTTAGGTAGCCCCTATTGGTACTTTAAAAGTATTATATATTGTTGGTAAAAAAATATGACAGGATTCGGTTCATCTCATCCCTAAGAAAATTTACAATGCCACCAATGCCTCAATCCTTAGCATAAACTAGTATAGTCAGGGCAGCCATAACAATGTTAATCTACAAGTCACAAAGCTGAACACTTTAGTATTTGAAATAAGGACATTAGACTACAATTCCAAACTTGAATATTTAACATTCATGATATAAACTATTTAAAATATTAACAAACTATTAAAATAATTGGGATAAGAATAAAATATTAATTTTGGTGTGAGGAAATTTAAAAGGGTGTGATAACTTTATAACATAGTTACTAACAGAAATACAAAACTCTCTTGCCTTTTTTACTTCTCATGTGCACTCAAATATGATATAAGAACAAAAATTTTAAGGAAAGTCCTCTTTTAGCAAAGGAGAAAATAAAAGAAAGTGAATTTTCATAATTCAATTAACAATCCATTAAACATGATAAAAAAATTCACCTGTGATTACTTACTGCTCAATTTGATTAGTTTTCACGATGTAGATATTACATATACCCAATTTTTAGTAAGGTAAACAAGATAATCCAATTTCTGAAAAGAGTTTCATTAATAAAAAGTCATTGATGATCTCATCCACTTGAAATATAAGACACAATTATATATCAGAAGTTCAGGCTGTTCAGCATACAAATCGAGCACATAACATTTAGGAATGAACAAACACGCCAGTCACTGAGGTTGATGAGAAAATGAACCATGACTCATTTGTCACTACTGATATAATTTAAGGATAAAATCATACTAAAAATTAGGATGAGAACATCAAAGAACTACACTTGCAGAAGCATGTATTTCTTCTTTTAGTTATATATAAAAGATAATTTTCTAGGTCTAAACGAGTTTATTATGTGTTTACTTCTTCAGGTTTAATAATAAAAAGAATAGGTATACAAAAAAATTACAGGTTAGAAACTTACAGATTGAGCTTTCCATTCACCACCACCAAATACAAAAATCTATAGGTTCATGACCCATGCAATTAAACATCATCACTGGAGCATAATCCCCTTTCTCACTGGTTTCTAGAGTCAGTGGTTTACCTTTTCCAGGCACCATCACCACTGTTCCATCCCTCGCGCAAAACTTGTCCTGTAGTAAAATATCAAAGAACCATCAATCAGAAATAGTAGATGATCTAATTTGCAAGTTAGTACATTTGAGGGTCTGAAATGGAGGAAAATTCAGGTAAAAAAAAACTCAGAAACTCTAAAGCTATATTGTTATAGTCCTCCCACCCTCCCAAATAACTTTACCCTACACAAATACAATTCTGTGGAATATTTGTAGACCAATAATAGTTCTTGGTAACACATATCATCAGATAATTAGTTGTATAGAATAGGTCTTCGTGGGTTCAATGTTCTTGCCAATCTTCATATCCCTTTGACTGCAATAATAATCCACACCCAAGACAAAATAAAGAGAGAGAGAAATAACATGATAAAAATTAAATTCCGACACTAAATTGAATAGATAGAAACATATTTTAACTAAATTACTAAGTTGAATGCAAATATATGGAAGCCAAACAGAACATCACTTTTACTTCATGCTCTAGAAGCAAAGGGGATAAATTATTAATAGTGGAGAAGTTTACCTTTTGAACAAGGTTAGTTATTCCTTACTTCCTGGAACGGGAACAGTCTCATCCAATGTTCCTATGAAAATTTACTATGCCACTAAGAGTATTCCTAGGTAAAACAACTTGACATAATTCTATAAGAATCTTCAATTCCCAGCTATATAAATTTATCAATACACTCACTATAATCCTTTATTGATCTCTTATATAGTTTTGTTTATAATTTTAACCGAATAAAAAATAACACAAGTGTAGAATTAAAAAGATTCAACAGTACCATAAATTAATTAAGAGATTAAAAGAAAATTTCAAATGCATAGTCAACAGAGTTAACCAAATGAAGTCGTATGTCGATAAAATGGTAAAATTTTAGGCCTTACCTTCTTGATTTCCTTTGAACCTTGAGATTGTAGAGCCCCTCCTACAATACTTGAAAATTGAGAATAAATATCAGAATAAGCAAGGAAATAAAATCATTGAACCAAGCTACAAATCAGAAATACTTTGAAACAAGAAATGAAAAAACACTAACCTGGAAAATTCTTAACAAACAAAACCCATAAACACCAAGAACTAACCACAAACACCAAAATCACTGAACCCTAATTTTTTTAACAGCATGCATAAGGAGTGTCAAAAAACAAAATTTTAATGGAAAATTAAGAAGATACGAAGAGAATTA
>CATIWQ010131486.1:0-16117 GCA_949673415.1 Euphorbia schlechtendalii | reverse complement strand
GAAACTATAGCCATAATACTTTGAAATTGATCAATAAAGGATGAGGGTATTGAGAGTGAAAAATCAAAAGAAAGAGAGGATAACCAATGAGTTATGCAAAAGGTGAGGAATGGTATGGAGCAGAAACTGCAACCATTCATTAAGTGAAAAAAGAAAAGAAAGCATAGCACGAAAAATGGGTGCAAAGTACAAAATACTTGAAAAACGTATGTGTGAGCGAGCGACACGGAGTGGGCCGAGAGCGTGCGGATTAGAGGCGCGGTCAACCAGGGTGTTTAAAAAGAAAAGCATCGGGTTGGGGACCCGGGAAAGAAGGTTGAAAGAGAAAGCAAAAAATGTTTTTATATTGGTTCGAACCCGAATCCGCCATCTCTTAGTGTGGAGTCGCCACCTGGATTAGCTCTTTGCAGGAATTAGAGTCCTATGAGGCTTAACATCCGGGGGACGACCCACTAAGAGACAGAGATTCGAGTTCGGGATAAGTTGGTTATTTTACATTAAATCACATTATATTACACCTACAGAAAACCGTATTCTCTTAATTGTGCACATTCACCCTTAGGTCATTTTCTATTTTAAATGCATGATTCACGTTTGACGAAAATAATAAACCTTTCACAAGGCGAAATAATAAACCATCCACAAAGTAGTAAGTAAATGCAGAAAGGAAATGCGAAAAATAAAGATTAAAAGGCTTCAAAAATCGAGGGATGCAACCACCCACTAACCTATTAATTACATTTCCCAAAAAAATGAAATTGAGATACCCGAAGGAAAATTAAAATCCTAAACATACATCTAATCCTAATCTACCTACATCCACAAAGGTTAACACAGGGGATATCACATGTATGTTCGATTTTGAATTTAGCGAGGCCTGTGTGGCCTAAAAAAAATCAATCACGATAATGTGTTTGTCATTTAAATAAAACAGTTCGTTTTATTAGCACATTGGTTGCTCATTTTAATTAATGAAATTGCTTGCATGGTAAATTGGTAAGGGCTGTTATCCGGGAATATTTTTTATTCCCTTCATGGGGGTATTCTAACATGCATCTCCTTTTAATAAAGAAAAATAGATGAAGAAGAATTATTACATTTGAATAAAATCAAAATCCTAGGTTTGAAAATGAAATTAGAAGAAGAAGAAGAACACCGAAAGCACGAAAATTGCAGTTCTAGGAACTCAGAGGCTTACCCTTACGGAATGAATCCACTTTGAAGATATCCGATAGGCCTTTGAAAATCCTCCTTGTCCTTTTTGTTTAGGTAAAAAATATTGTTATGCAAGTCCAAAAATATTAGTCTTAATTATTGGAAGCAGTTCTAAAAGCTATATTTTTCTGTAAATTTTTTGGGGTCCTGATTATCGAAAAAGACTCGACAATTTATAGGAGAAATCTCAAAAATCCAAAAAAGTTAAGTTTTTCTAGTGAGGGGCTCGCTGGAAAAAAGTTTGGCGAGGCCGCTCTCCGGGTCTTTAGTGAGGCCTTGCCAAAGACCTTGGCAAGGCAGCCTCGCCAAGTTTAGCGAGGCTCCCTCGCCATGTTTGGCGAGGCTCGCCTCACCAAAGCCCATTTCTCGACGAGGCCTGCCTCAAACATGAGATTCAATCTCCCTCGAGTTCCTGTTTCTAAAAAAATTTATTTTAGAATAATTTTGTACTTTTGTACTTTTTAATTTTTTAATTAATTTTTGAATTAAAAGAATAAAAATAATTTTATTGAGGATGTCCTTTTGAATTTAGAGATGAAGAGGATTCCCATTCAGATGCATTAGGATACTGGAAAATTGTGTGATTCAAGGATAAAATCCCGAAAAGCCATCATCATTGAAAGCGTGAGCTGGTACAAAATCCCGTGCTCACAGCTGCCCCTCGTGTGATCATCAATGGTTGTATAACTAGTGTGATCACACAAGATGAGCGTAGGGATAGAGAGAATACCTGATTGGTTTGGTTGGTGACTTGTTGTTCCCAATTGGTGATAAAATAGTCCTTCCTTTCTAGCATTGTGTTTTGTATGGTTATCTGTTTCTTTCTTCATAATCCTTTAGGTACTTGGTGCCCCTTGTAGGCAGGTCTACCATTTCTTTCTGCAACGTCCCCATTATTGTCAGCATTTGTTTTTCTTCGACTGCGATTATCGCGCCCCTCTTGGAACAACTGGAGATAGGTGCCTGAATTTGTTTCAAAGGTGATCTTGGAATTTCCTTAGTAGGATGTTGACTTATTTTCTATGGAAAATCAAGAAAGTAATGTTAATAAATATTTAATGATGAATATTTTGATTATTTGATTGACTTTATGCGGAGCAAAAATATTTACCCCTTCAATCAAAAATTAAAACATTGAGGAATAAATGAATTAAATGAGTTTGAGGAATATTGGGGATATCCCGTACATCATTCCGTAGTGTTAGGAGGCTTCCATTGTAAAATAATAAAATAAATAGATAGGTGGGGCCCACTTATTTTCTTTATAAATAGGGCTCCCCTTCTTTATTCTTTCACTTTTCATCATCTTCCTCTCTCTCTAAACACTTTTGCTCTCTCTTTTCTTTGGCAATCATGTTGTCAAAGGTCGCTAGCAGGGCTCTCCACTTCACCTCTAGCCTCACTCCTCAGCTTACTAGTGATCCTGGAGTATTTTCTATCGATATTGACGCCGCATACAATTTGGTAACGAGTGATACTATGCTGGGGTTTACTGTTACTTCCCCCATACAAACATTGGATCCTGATTTTCCAGCTCAACCTCACCTTTCCCAGATCGAGATATTTGCTGAAAACATTTTTATTTACCATTTTTAATATGATTTTATCTTATTTAGGAACTAGATTGGAACTGATCTTTGAGCCATGTAGCGGAATTTTAACCTAGAAAAATTAAATAAAGACGAATTCAAGTGCGCTAGAAATTTTTCCAGTGGAGACCAAGAAAATCCGGCGAGGGCCTGACCATGGCCAAACTCTCTGGCAAGGGCCCTTCATGTCCCTTGCCAGAGATGCCAAGCACGGTCTTGAGGGCTCGCCAAATTTTTCCAGCAGCGCCTCTTGGGTTCCCTGTCGCTCCTCTACGAAATTATTGTATATTTTTATATTTTTATTTTTTATTATTTATATTTTTTAGGTGAAAGAGATTGGAAAATAATTAAAGCTCGGAGTCCAAACAACTTTTGGATTTGAAGATCTTTGAAGAAAATATTTATCCAAAAGATAATAAGACTCGGGTTCTAAATTTGTTTTAGACTCGAGAATATCTGAGGATTTTCTTTTTTTTTTGAGAAACGTAAGAAGAAGAATGATTTAAAAATAATCAAGATTTAAAATCCAAACGTGTTTTGGATTTAAATTATTCAAAAGAAATTTAAAGAAAATATTTTTGGTGTTTTTCTCGTAGCTTTTTGTATTAAACGAATTATTTGATTTGTTTTGCAGTCCCCCACACTTTATCCTACTAGTGGGTATTCTACCATCCAGGAGTGGTATCGTCACGCTTCTTCTCACCCCGAGCTTGTTCAGGCTATCGAGGCCACCAATTTCGATCCTCTGGCCCGATCTTTACGGCGTACGTTATTACCTTACGCGACATCGGTTGCGCTGGCTGAGAGATGGTGCGACATTTCACACACCTTCCATTTTTCGATCGGGGAGGTTACCATCACTCCCTCTGATATCGTGGCGATCACTGGTCTATCTTGGACTTGTACTGTGATCCTATTTGACACCTCTTTGGAGTAGTTCTTCAAGGCTCCCACCGCTTGTAGTCGTGTCAGAGACCTGCTCGGTGTTGACCCCATAGGCCGGGCGTTCAGTTATAGCATGTTGTTTGACTACTGGATTGGTCGATAGTCTATTTTCGAGGTTGATATTCCTCTGTAAATTAGGTCATTTTTGGCTTGAGTGTGACATTCTTCTCGGTCTCGAACAGCGAGATCAACTATGGGTTGATTGAGCCACTAGCAGGCTTGGACAAAGTTAGTGGCCTTAACTGGCCACGGGCGATCTTGGCGAAGACTTATTTTTCCTTGACTTGGTTGTACGGGGCCGTTTGCTGGTGCTGTGTTGATGCCCCATGGTTCTTCAGGTATTGTTTACTTACTTTGTGTACGTCGATTTTTGATTGATTAACCTTAATTAACCCCCTTTTATTTTGTAGGCGTGGGTCTTCTTTTATCGGTTCCTCCCCGCCTTGCATTTTGCCGATGCTCCGGAGGGTGCTCTATTTATGGACCAGATCTGTTCGTCTTTCGAGGGGGATATTTTAGGCTCTACTAATTACTATTAGCATCTTTGTGGATTGACCCTTGAGTAGGTAATGGATCTCGTTTCAATGGATATGATCACCTCTTTTTTATTTTATCTCTAAATTTATTCTAACTTAGTTATTCTTTCTTTTCAGGTGGAGCGCAACCCGTGGCGGGGTTTCCCAAGCTATTGTATGGCAAAGGAGATCCGGTGAGATGTGGACTACCATCGCTTCATCCTTGAGGGGCCCAGGACCTGCGAGTGGTACCTGGGTGAGCGTATTCAATTCTAGCAGACTAAGCCAGTGTCTGATAAGCACATTCCGCTTGCGCCTCCCACCGGACTATTTTGGGTGCACGTGGTGATTACTTACCCCGAGGAGCGGTAGCTATTCTTCGAGGGGCATGGCGTGAGGTTCTCAGGATAGCGTGGTGACTATGAGGCCTTCATTCGGGAGAGGCTGCTCCTGCTTCACCCGCAGACTCAGCCCGAGGAGGCGCGACCCTTTGCTCAAGTTAGGGATCAAAGAGTTGATGGTGGTTCTGGTGCGGGTGCTAGCGGCACTGGTGTGGGATGTCGGGTATGAAATGTGTTAACTATTTTATCCATGTTGATCTTGTTTCTGACTGCTTATCTATCTTTGTAGGAATTCATCTGGAAGAGGGTTCGAGTGCCTGATTTGAATGCTACGGCCAGGGGGCGAGTACATCTTCCTCAGGAGTTGTTGAAGGGAGATTTACGATTCCCCTTGATTCTACTTTCTACTTGATGGGTTCCATGGGGACCTCGCTGCAGGTGCCTCTTCCCCCGAGCTACCACACGTTGGCCTATGATCCTTCTGACACTATTCACATGAGTTTTAGATCACAAGCGATCTTTGAGGACATCTTTATGTTCGTTCACTGACTCCTTTCCTTTTCCAGGTCGTACTTGAGGAGATGGATCGGGTGGCCCAATATTCCTTTGCATTGAGGACCTGATGCTTTCGCGGGATGGGATTACACGGGTATGTTGTTTTTCTCGACCTGTCATATGCGATGCATGAAATGTCATTTTTTATGTAAATGGATATTATTTTCGTGACATGTTTTATGATTATAGGATATGGCGGCGAGGAGCGAGGAGTTCGAGCGACGCTACTCGAAGCTTGACGGTCGCTTTTAATCACTGGATATTAGCCATCAAGCTCTAGATACCCGTTATCATGGCCTTAAGGTTAGTCACTAGGAGCTGGGAGTCCGTTATTAGGGTTTGGACGCTCAATACTAGAGTTTGGAGGCTAGTTAGCAGAGTTTGCAAGCTCAGTACCAGGAGTTGTTGCTGTCAAATGCTGCAGCAGAGCAGGCTCGAGCAGAAGCTCGGGCATCCACCTCGAACTTTCACCAACCTCTTACGTTTGACCTCGATTCCCTTCTTAATAGCTCAGATGTTGGGCTGCTCCTCTCTCCAGAATGGGATGCCAGTTTTCTTCATGCTCCCTAGCCTCCTCCTGTGTCCGCTTCAGCGGATGGTGCTCCCTGAAGACTAGGCGCTAAGGATTTTGAGATATCCACCATGTTACCCTTAGATCCGGTGGATGGAGATAACACGTAGGCGGTGCATGCTTAGGAGTTCCCTTTTAGCTTTAGTTTTAGATTCCTTTTTTTTAACTAGACTTTTTGGATAGCTCTATTTTGTAGAAAACTTCTGATTTATGAAAGGAAAGGGGATTTTGGCCGTGGAGTGCCGGGTCCTCACATGTAATGTTTTATTTTATGAATATGCTTGCTAATTTGTGAATGTTTTTCGTATATTTATGAATGAATGTTAATGCTAATGTATGTGTTTAATGTGTGTAGGCATCACCAGTCTTGAGGGATTTTCTTTAGCTCTTTTCCTTTCTGATGTCGACCCATAACGAGTATCTTAGAGCCTTTCTTCGCACCGTTTAGGGACCCGATTGGGGTAGGATTTAGAGCTTTAGTCTGCGGGGTCTTCAATACCTTACTTCCAGGCATGCGAATATGGCTTTCATCTACGTTGCTTTGAAGTTCTAGGATCCTACCACTCATGTTTCTCATTTCACTGACTTTGAGCTTTATCCCTAGGTCGAGGAGTTTCATGCTATCCTGGGGCTTCCTTTTCCAAAGGAGTCGATGCTAATATCTCCCATGAGACTTTCCTTTGCTTTTCCTTCTTTCCAATTTGGGGGTGAAGAAAAGCTGAATGGTTTATGGAACCTGGAGTCCAATGGGCACTTTTTGTCAGCTCCCCCTAATGTTGGTGGCTTCCAGGTTGAAGCTGTCCTTAGCTGGTGTGAGACTACACCCAGCACTTATCTAGCATGGCCTTCGATGGTGACTGTACTTCTTCTAGCAGAGTTCATTTGTAGGGTTGGAGCGATTTCCCCTTTTCGATTGCTATTGGTCATTGACCCACTCTCCATAGGCCTTTCTCCTACGACTTTAGCCTTGGGCGAGAGTCTAGTTCACTTAGACATTGCTTCGGTGAATCTGGACTTAGCAGGAGACCATTTTGCTTTGCTCGAGGTTATTCTCTTTCCTTACCACTTTCTTTTGTGATTTTCATTGTCTGTTTAAACAAATGAATTAATGTAGGTATGGCTATTAGAGAAGCTTCGCTTAACTGCTGATCACGCTTAAGAAAGGCTCGGTACCTCCCTTCGCATTATGGTCCTAGAGGCTTCACTAGGAAGGACCATCATTCACTAAGTGAAGGTGCTTGGGTCGAGATTCTGGGCTCCTACCGAGCTTTTGAGATTCGTTGGCTCAGCCCTTTGTTGGAGATTCCATTTTTGGTTACTAATTTCCATGATTCCAGTGTTTTATTGATGGGGTTGTTTGGCATTATAATCTATTCCCCTTCTCATCTGTGTAGGTAGTACGGGCATCAGCAACGGGTCCCTCGATCTCTATGCTCGACTCGTTTCCACAACTTTGATCCTGAAAATTCTGATGCGATACGGAGGCTTTGGGCATGTGCTCGAGATGTTATACTAGATTATACTGCCTTGGAGACCACAGATACTGATGAGTTCTACCGCAGATGGCTTGGTGAGATCAAGGTCCTCCCCAATGATGATCAGCACTTTATGGTGTCCCATGAGTGGGAGAGGGATGAAGATGGTTTCGACCCCCTTCCTCATACTTCGAGAAAGCATGCACGGTGGAATGACTGGCACCCTTAGATCTTATTTGTTTTCACCGTTTGTTTTCTGACCTTTGTTTGGCTTATTCTTGGATAGTTTTTGATGTTATGAATTTTTGTCGAATTTTATTTACTTTGCGATATTCTGTATGCACACCATTCATATAAACATAAACATAAATCCTTGCAAACATAACATATTTCATTGAACAACTTTAAAAAGGATACAAATTTTCCAATGATTTGAGTCTTACATCTAGTTAGCCTAGAGCAGGTTTTCTAACTCGCAGTCCCTCTATTCCTTACCGTGTCCTAATTTTTGCCTAAGCCGCCCTTTACGGGTTTTCAACCTACCAGACATTTCTGGTTTTTATACAAGAATGGTCCTAATTGTTGCCTAGGTAGACAAGTGCCATCTGGCGGACTGGTTTTTCTCTCTTTTTTGGTGTACCGCATTTGTAAGTTTATTTCTTTTATTTTTACACGTGGTAGCGCTTGAGCTTGTCTTGATTGATTGGATTGACAAATTCGTTTCCATCCATGTCCATGATTTTAGTGGCTCCTTGGCTCAAGATTTTCTTAATGACATAAGGACCTTCCCAGTTTGGGCAAAACTTTCCCCGTTGGTCCACATTTGAGGGTCTCATCTATTTCAGAACCAAGTCTCTTGCTTTTAACGGTTGGCTTCTAGCTCTAACCCGACTATTGTCTGCTCTAGCCATGCATTGTGGGTATATCTGCAAATGGTCCAGTGCCCTTAGCCGCTATTCATCAATCATATTCAACTGTTCAAATCTGGCCTTTGCCCGTTCTAACTCTTCTAACCTCACCTCCAGTGCTACTCAAAGCGATTTCACTTCCATTTCTACCGGTAAAACTGCTTCCATCCCATATACTAATGAGAAAGGGGTTTGATTGGTGGGAGTTTTGATGCTCGTTCTGTATCCCCATAATGTGAATGGCAACTTATCAGCCCAGTCCCTGTAGGTAACGACCATCTTGCTCAAGATTTTCTTAATCACCTTGTTAGCTACCTCTACTGCCCCATTAGTCTGTGGCATGTATGGTGATGACCGATGGTGCTCAATCCTATATTTCCTCATTAGGTCTGATGTGGCTCCTTGGAATTGAACCCCATTATCTGAGACAATGTGATGTGGGATCCCATATCGGGAGAATATATGCTTTTCTGTGAACTTGGCGATCTTCTTAGCGGTGATGTTGGTGTAAGATTCATCTTCCACCCATTTTGAAAAGTAGTCCACTGTTAATATAATAAAGCGATGTCCATTAGTCGAGTTTGGCCGAATCTCACCAATAATGTCCATGCCCAACTCTGAGAATGGCCAACGAGTAGCTAAGGTATAGAGTTCAGATGGGGGTAGATGATTGATGTCACCGTAAATCTGGCACTCATGGAACTTTCGTACTTCTGATACACAGTATGTGACCATTGTTGTCCAATAATACCCTTGGAATTGTATTTTCTTAGCCAATGCTATCCCATTCATGTGTGGAACACAATCCCGCGCATGCATTTGATGCGTTATCATCAGTGCCTCCTGTTCTGTGAGACATCTCAACAACATCCCTTATAATGTTCGTTTGAACAAATCCCCTTCTACCAGAGGGAACTAAATTGCTAGCCGCCATAATGAGGTTCTTTCAGAGTCTGTTGCACCTTTTGGATATTCCCCAGTCTACAAGAATTTGATGATGTCGAAAGACCAATGTTCGATAGCTTGTTGATCCTCTTTTTCTACTAGGCAATAGTAGAAGGGTTCTTTGGCCTTTTGTAGTACAACAGGTTTGATTGACTAAGTTATAGGGCCCTCCCACATCGATGCTAGTGTAGCGAGTGCATCTGCCATTTGGTTTTCATCCCTAGGTACATGTTTGAAGATGCATTTTGAAAATTTTTGTGAGATTTTCCACACGGTTTCCACGTAGGGACAAAGTGATTCTTCTCTTATTTCCCAATCGCCAGTGACTTGTTTTATAACCAAAGCTGAGTCTCCAACCATCGATACTTCTCTTGCCCGTACTTTTCAAAGTTCCTCTAACCCAAATAGGCAAGCCTCATATTCTTCCCTATTGTTTGTTACTAGGAATTCCAATCGTTTAGAAAGGGGTATAACTTCATTTTGTGATGCTATCAATATAACCCATAGGCCAACTCCGTTATTGTTCATTGCACCGTCAAAGAACATTTTCCACTCTACACCTACGTCCTTTATTAATGCTAGTTACTCATCTGGAAATTCTAAATTTTCAACGTAATCAGAGTCCAAGGGATTATTTGCCAAAAATTCAGAAACTGCTCATCTCTTAATGAGTTTTTTGGTTACATATTCAATGTCGAATTCAGATAGTAGCAATAACCATAGTGAGAGTTTTCCAGGTAGTGTTGGTGACTGGCATAAGTATTTCATCGGGTCTATCTTTGCAACGGCTTTTATATGATAAGATTGGAAGTAATTTTTGTCAACTAAACCATCATTGTGCATATTTTCTCCACTAAGGTGTAACGTGACTCATACTCGAGTAATTTTTTGCTCAAGTAGTACACTGCATGTTCACTTCTATCTTCGTGTTCTTACATAAGCATGACTCCAACAAATGACTCCTCAATTGCTGGGTATAGGATCAGGGGTTTTCCAGGTTTGGGTGGGCGGAGGATGGGTGGGCTTAATAACTATTGTTTGATTTTGTTAAACGCTACCTGACACTGGTCGTTCCAAACTACTGGTTGGTCCTTTCGTAGTAGTTTGAAGATTGGCTCGCAGATGGTAGTGAGTTTGGCGATAAATCTGCTTACATACTGTAGAGACCCCAAGAAAGATCGGACTTCTTTCTCAGTTTTCGATATGGGCATATTCCTAATGGCTTTGCTTTCATCAGGATCCTTCTCAATTACTTTTTAGCTGACTATATGCCCCAGAAGTTTCCCTGATGTGACCCCAAATACAAACTTTTTTGGGTTCAGGCGTAGATTATACTTCTCAATTCTGGTGAGAAACTTATCTAGGACAGCTGGATGCTCCTCTCTGGTGTTGGATTTAACAAGCATATCATCCACATAAACTTCCACTTCCTTATGGATCATATCATGAAGGAGGGTTATGATGGCCCGCTGATATGTTGCGTCAGCATTTTTCAAACCAAACGGCATTACCTTGTAGTAGTATACGCCCCATTCAATGATGAATGCTATCTTGATCTTGTCGGTTATTGCCATTAGTATCTGGTTATAGCCAGAGAAGCCATCCATGAAGGAATACATAGCTGCCCTTGCTGCGCTGTCAACTAGTACATCTATGTGGGGTAGGGGGAAATCCTCTTTCGGGGAGGCTTTGTTCAGATTCCTGAAATCCACGCAAACTCTGACCTTGCCATCCTTCTTTGCTACTGGGACAATGTTGGCTAGCCATGTCAGAAATTCAACCACTTCTAAGAATTTAGTTTCAATCTGCTCTGCCAGTTTAGTCTTAACCTTTTTTGCCCATTTCGACCTTAAGCGACACAGTTTTTATTTTACCGGCTTGATCCTAGGGTCAGTCGAGATACGGTGTTGCGCGATCTGTCTGTCTACTCCAAGAATGTACTCATATGACCAAGCCAAAGCTGCCACGTGATGTTTAAGTACATTTGTGACCTCTCTTTTTTCTTCAGGAGTCAAATCATTGGAAATTTTCACCATTTTTGGTGACTCGTTTATACCCAAGTTAATTTCATTTAATGATGTGTCATGAATGTTAAAGCCGTTATGTGTATGATCATATGAATGCATGGTGCCTTCAGGTAGAACATCAAACAAGTAAGAAAAATTGTCTTACTTCATTGAATGAGCCTTGTAGGAAAAATTGTCAAACACATCAGAAATATTCATTATTACATCATCAATTTCCTCCTCCACAGGCGGAGGGGCTTCAGTTGTTGCAGTAGCAGGTGTGTCAGTGGTAGGTTCTACCACGAGAGTAGTTTGCATCAGCTTTTTGGTGAGCAGCTTGATAGTTACTGGTAGATCTTGGTCTGCACATCGCCTTTCTTCATCAGCTTGTTAACAGCCTTAGTGAAAGCTACCATTGCATCTTCTAGTATTCCACCTTTTTCACATTCCTCAGTCAGGGTTATTTCCAGGGTCGATTTCTCTTCCAGTTCAGCATCAACAGGGGGCTCAATCAGCTGGCCAGTTGTGAAGTCAAATACATCATTGAATATTTCGAGTCCTTTGACTTCCTCCCCATTCAGGATTATCAGTTCTGGCTTTCCCAGGTATGCCTTAGTACCTTCCACCTCGCAGACGCTTACCATGTTACAGAACATGGGTCGTTTATACTTGTACATTTTCATGCTCGGGGTGAAACCCAGGCCCAATCCAGGTGTGATAAGAATAGGGTCGATGGCCCTGATAATCCCCTGATGATAACAGGGATGAAACCCTACTTCTTCATTTGAGTTCTCAGGCTTACAAGGAAGAAGCGATATCCCTTCGGAGTTCCACACTGCTTCTTTTCTTTTGTGGCCGTTGCCACACTTAGCCCTTGCATTGTTCTCTCTTCAAATGCTGCAGCCGCTATCATTGATTCCTCATCATCCATGATTGTCACAGGCCTCCCTTTATGAATAAGCTTTATCTTTTGGTGTAGAGTAGAAGGGACTACCCCTATTGCATGGATCCATGGCCTACCTAGAAGCAACGAATAAGTTACTGGAATATCCAGCATAGTGAACTTTACATTGGAGGTCACTCCTCCAGTGATAACCTCTGTTTCAAAGCTGCTTACTACACCCTTTTCGAATCATCATAGGCTAGAATCACCATGTCAGATTTGGCAAGCATATCCTCCCTTAGCCCTAGGTGAGGTAGGACTTTAAAAGGATAGAGATTGAGAGCTGAGCCATCAGCTACCATCACACATGGTATTGAGCGATCAAAAATTTGAACCTTGATAAATAAGGCCTTATTATGCTATCCCAGTTCCTGCGGTAGCTCCGATTGATCAAAAGTTATGGATGACATTTGAGGGGGAGCAATTCCTTCCCCGATGGCAGCGCACATCTCGATTACTAAGGTTGTAGGCTTGGCAAGAATTTCCATTAACCTCTGACTAAACCCATCCTATGCTTTTGTGACATCTCAAGCAACCTCTAGATGTTGTATTTGACCTGAGTTCCCTTTAACTGATTTACCAAAGGGTCTACATCTAGCATGTCTTCATCAACCTTTAGGGGTAGAGGTGGCTCGGGCTGTTCCCTTGCTATTTCCTCTAATCTAGAGTCATTGAGCTGTATAGTCTCATCCCTTCTGAAAACTCTACCACTCCGAGTAACCCTTAGTACTCCATTATGCATCACTCTTGTTTCCCTCGAATTGACCCAAGGGTACTGGTCGTATCCATCCTCCGCTTGGCCACGTCGCCCCTTCATCTTGTAAGAATCCAAGCTTATGGGCTTCTTCCCACCAGAAATGATCTCTCCCTCAGTCGAGGTTCCTTCTTCGGGTTTCCTTTTCCTTCTCAACTTAGGGACATATGCATCAAGATCAATGGGCACTCTTGTTGGTGCCTTCCCGGATTCCACCTTCATCACGTCCCTCCGTGGTTCACCTCCCTCTGCTGAGAACACTTCTTGCAAAGGATCATCCTTGGTGCCTTCATCTTCATCAGCCACTGCATTGACCACCGGGTTAAACCGAGATAACATCACTAGTACAGAATCAGTGGGTATCCCCGATCCTACTATGTGGACATTATGGTGTCAGGTCATTATCTCCCTGTCGAGATGATGAACATGAAAAGATAACTCATTAAAATCTAGGATCGCCAGTCTTGATAAATGATAGCAATACCAATCCCGAGATCCACCTATTATCAACTGTGCTGTAGAAGGCTTAGATGGTCTTGGCGCCAACAGTAGATAGATAAACATCCACCACTTTACTTAATCGGTGAGCAATTCTCCTTCCCTCTGTACACAAGCGAGCAAATCTTGCATGGTTTGTTTCGAAGGTTGTAAAAATGCAAACTCCGTCTAGAAGTCTGCAGAGATGTAGTTCTAATTGATCTTGGTCTCAACCAACTACATTTCGTACCACTAACTTACTACTCCTACTAGTGAGCATGGAAATAGTGTAGCTATCATACTTTGAGACAGGCCCTATGCTCGACACAGGATATAAAAGTTGGATAAGTGGGAAGACGGTGCGTCATTCCATTCAAAGATCGACATACCAACTAAGCTAAAACTAACCCTCTGGACTTCTTCCCATTCTCTAATCACTCGATTACTTAACTTAGATTCAAGCATCTCCATCATGTCATCTAAATCCATCCCCGACCCAATCGCCATCACATACTCCTCTCCTTTGTCGATCGATGCTTCTCCTAACTATTCTCTCCCTACGTGAAGCGACGTAGTTTTCTGGCCGGTAAATAGTGGCATCCCAGCAAAGTTGATCTCAACAACTTTAATCTTACCCCTGCACCCTCGGCGGTTCGACTCTTCCTCCAGCATCTTCAAAACCCGACTAAAATTGCTTCCCGACCCAACCATCATCACAAATTCTCCAAGCCCTTCAGACAGAAACCTCAGGACCTTCCACCCTTCTAGCCCTGAGTTAATCATTCCTACCCTCACCTCAAAATTCAACAAAGGGTTGTTTTTTTTGCTGGGCTTGAGTGCAGGCTCATGGATGAACTTATCAGCCACCAATTTTTGAATAGCTTTCAGCAGCTCCTTGCAGTTATTTGTGTGGTGTCCCACGGCCACATGATAATGGCAATAATTGTTCTTCTCTTCCGGCTTGGGAGGGACATGCTTCTTCAAGCTCTCCAATTGATTAAGTTCACGCAGCTTGGTGAACAAGAATCCAAAATTATTAGCATATGGCGAGATGCCATGATATTCTTCCTTTGGCAACCTAATAGCGGCTACCTTCTCTTCATTCACCAATTGTACCACCGGTTACTTCGTCTTCACCTACACCAGGTTGGAATCATTCTTCCTGTAATAGGGCTTAGCAACCTGTTGCCCCGTTTCTGCCTCCATGGCATCATAGCATTCTATCTTCTCAGCCCTTACAAAAACTTCTTGATAACTATGTCTATCGATAAATGATTGTACCATTCATTTACAGGGCTTCCCAACGTAACGATGAATAATTTGGCCACAATACAGTCACTGATCCTTAAAGCCCTCATCAAGTTCTGATAATGCGGATATGAGCATGCGGATCCATATTGCCCATGTACTTTTCGAACTGAGGCATAGCAAAGGTCGGTGGAAAAGTATCTTCATCCCCAACTATGGGCTGCACTGGGATCCCACCCTTTGCCCCTGTATATGAGTGGCTAAGAACTGTCTCCAGAGTTCAGCCATTCCAGGCTGTTGAAGGATACTGTTTGGGGTCTCCGAGAAGCCCCCATACTACGAACTCGAGTATTACTACCCTTGACCCTGAAATGTCTAAGAAGGTCCACCCCAGCTGAGAATTGTGGGCTGAGCCACCCTTTGAATAAAGGGAATGTAATTAGAAGAGGGCTTGATTTCTAAAGGCCCTATCGCCCTTGGTGCAAATGAAGCATGTCCCGGCTGCCCCGGGAAGAATTGGCCACCTACCTATGGCTCATACACTGTCTGCGACTAACCCTGCCCAAAACCGAATTGATGGAAGTTAGGGACAATTGCTGCAAAGCTCGAAAATACAGCATCGGAAGATGACGGTCCCCCCGGTAGGATTTTGCCACCGACATTTGGCACTACATCAATTACCCTTTGCTCGGGCTATCCATTTCTAGTGTGACGATTGATGATTGATTGAAAATGGTCACTATTGGTGAAGGAATTCATTGTAGAAGCAATCTCGGCGCTCATCGATGATTGGTTGGCTTGTGGGTTCTATCCTGCCCCGAGAGCCTGATCACTGATCACATTCTCTTCTTGTTGATGAGCCATGTTACAGAAGCTACGTGGAGTGTTTTGTTCTGAATTCAAGCTAGAGTCAGTGTACTGAACTCCTTCTAGGTGATTCGTGGTTGGGGAGATACGGATTAGCCAGCGAGAAGCCCTGTTCCAAGCCATCTGGTAAAACGGCTTTTTCCTGGTTGAAATACACATGGAGATTATTAGGAAATGAATGTAAGATCATGATGCGTGATTGATGCGTGAAGTGTTTAATGTTATAGCTACGGAAAAAGGTTAGCGTGCCATGATACGAGATAGAAATCACACACAAAAAGAGCAGAATCGTTAGACCATGCGATAAATGAAGGTCCATTGGTTTTGAGATTCATTCTCTATCCTGGGGACAATGTGAAATGAAGTGACCTAATTACCTGCGTGGTGATAAGTCAAAGGTTCGAGAACTAAAGTTAGTTTTCTTGGTGTTCGGGTGACCAGTGTGACATACCCTAACAAAAAAAATGATAAAAAAATGTATGGAATTAACTACCATATACAGCATATAGATGAATGTTTTAATTCTTTTACCCCATTGGGGCAAGGTCTTGGATGTCGGTGGACATCATCACAAAAGGTATGTAGTGGTGCGTGAGTATTTTAGAAAAAAGTAGGGTTTCAGGGGTAAGTTTTACCTAGGTTAAGACATCAACTGGGATATCCTTTCTATTTATGTTTCCCTCATGTAGGCATTTGGTGTGTATAATCTACCTGGTAGGGCTATAAGTCAGATGCCAAGTGGACATCGTATAAGGATTTGGGT
>CATIWQ010131471.1:0-15231 GCA_949673415.1 Euphorbia schlechtendalii | reverse complement strand
AAGACTCCTTTCTTCTATAATCGGTATTTTTAAAAAATCCGTATAATCCCGTCAAACGCCATGGAACATCCTCACCTATGATAGTCAAGTCGATAAAGATTTTACCAAACTTGTTAAGTTTGACAAAATTAGCTTTCCTTCGAAAGAATGTCAAATGTGGCACATAAAAACAACCCTCGAAATGAATCTTTCCTACCTTTACTTCCATCACAAACACTAGACCAGGCATATATGAAAGACATAAGTCTTCTTGCTCTTGAATTGTCAGTCCCATGCCCAATTCCCTACGGTTCCAACTCAAAATTTTAACTGTTGATGGATTTTTAAGTTTATTTTTAAATTTTAATTTTCAGTAAATTGCAAGTTGTAAGTGTTTCTAGAATAGCTACCTTTCTATTAGTTTTAATAAAAAAATATAAGACACTAAATATCTATCGTAGCATAAAAGCTCAATATTCGTATACTTCTAAATCTCTTGAAAAGTGAGCCTCTTTCTTAGCCAAACCAGAGTCCTGAGAAGAAACACTCCCCGTTAGATTCCTTTTATTGTTTTCTTGAGGTGTAAATCATTTGAGGTCAGTTTTGATTATTTTCTGCACCCATTATTCAATGCATTTCTTTTAAGATTTAATTTTGATCCTGTTTTTCTAATTGATCCCGTCCTGTGTGTTTGATTCATCAATTGCTGAGGATTTGATTCTGTATTTTTTTCCGGTATGTTTTTCTTGATTACTTTCATTTTCTCAATAATTTTGTTTTATTCGGTTGCTGCTTTCTTATAGTTCGTGTGCAAATTTTAGCAATCCTTGGAGAAAACCTGTAATTTGGATATTCTTAGATCAACTACTAGAATTAGCGTCTGCGTGTTTCAGTTTTTGAATTGAATATAGCTTAAAATTAGGTGATTTCCTACAGGGCTAAACTGAGATGAGCACTATGTATTGTGTATGGCTGTGGCGCAGCCTTTAAAAGATCTAATTTTGATTCCTATGAAGCCATAAAGAAATTTGAAGAGTTTTTAACTAGAAATCAGATTTTTATTTTGAAATCTGGAATTGTAGATTGAGCAAACAGATGCATATATATAATTGATTTGTGTCCAGCAATTTTATATCTCTATTTCTCTTGCATATGAGGCAAATAATTTCAATACATAAAACGAAAGCACAAATTTATGCTTTATCAAATTAGTGGTAATATTGTTAGATTCACCATGCTATATTTTGAGCTATAGTTACCGTTTTAGTTTTGATCTTCTGGTTTCGGTTTTTGAACCGAGATAACTGATTTTCATACCTACTTGTTTTGTCACTCATTGTTCAGTTTTGTAATTGTTCATCTTTGCATTACTTTTTTCTGAAAATTTTGTACTCTTGAGCATATCTTTGCCGTGTTGTGTTCTTACGAAAGTTTGACCTCGAATATTCTTTATCAGTTCGGAAATACATGGATGTCATAATTATAAAAATCTCCTCCTCTTCCTATCTAGTTTTTAAGTTTAAGAACCATGAACTAGAAAATAATAAATGAAAACTCTTTTTTCAACTGCATTAAATCACTTCCTTCTGCGATTCACCGTTTTCCTGTGTGTTATTTCTTCTTCGATACAAATAGACAGTGATAAACATCTTCTTGTTCGTTTTGGTCAGGAATAGTTGTCACTGTTGCCCATAGAAGCATGGGAAGTCCACAGCAACCAAAGAGAAGAGTGGCATTTGTGCTGATCGACGGGTTGGGTGATGTGTCATTGCCGAGGTTTGGAAACAAGACTCCATTGCAAGCAGCCAATGTTCCGAACTTGGATGCTATTGCATCTGCTGGGATTAATGGCCTTATGGACCCTGTCGAAGCAGGCTTGGGCTGTGGAAGCGATACTGCTCACCTTTCTTTGTTGGGTTATGACCCACGAATCTATTATAGGGGTCGGGGCGGATTCGAGTCAATGGGTGCTGGATTAGCCATGTCTCCTGGTGATATTGCATTCAAGGTTTACTTCAAAAGACCGGCTCTAATCTTTAGTTCTTAAGTTACTGTACTATACCTTTCGACCTTGTTCGGTTGCTTTTTTATGGTTCTATTTAGGGCATGTTTGGGATTTCTGCCAGAGCTGCTGTCATGAAAAGTTCAACATATGAACTTTTATTATAACAACATATTTTTGACTCTGGATACTGATTAATTAGGAAATGTTTGCTATTGATTTCCAAAGCTTTTTGAGAAATCAACATGGAAAAGTTTGAAAATGGAAACTTTTCTGGGAAAGCAATCCAAATAGGCCCCTTAATATGTTACATCAAAGAGTTTCAAGCTTTGCAAAAACTTATTGTTTTTTTTATGTTACTGGTGATTACTGTATTTAATTTTCATCCTTTTGATTTTTAGTCGAATTTCGCGACATTGGATGAGAAAACGGGAATAGTCACCAGTAGAAGGGCTGACAGACACTTTGAAGAGGAAGGCCCGATTCTTTGTGCAGCTTTAGACAAACTGATATTGCCGTCTTATCCCGAATATGAAGTTAGAGTCAGGTGCAAATAATTTAAATTACGAATTTTTTTTTATTGTATACCAATATGCAGAGAAACTATTTTGAAAGATGTGTTTTTTAAATATCAACGAGCAATTTCATGGCGTCGCAAGATCCATATGCATCTCTTGTATCCCGTTTCTTAACTTTGCTTTGGTGCTTGAAAGCTTCCAATTTGTTCTAAACTTACCAAATAACTTAAAAACGGTTTATAAAAAATGAGTTTGATATATCTAATTTTCATGCTCAAGATTGAAAACATTAAAGAAATTCAAATTTACAGGTATGCAACCGAACATAGATGTGGAGTGGTTGTTAAAGGAACAGGATTGAGTGGCAATATTTCGGGGACAGACCCTTTGAAGGACAACCGCTTGCTTCTACAAGCTGAAGCCTTAGATGACAGTGATGAAGCAAGGCATACAGCTGCAGTTGTCAATGAATTGTCTCGGGAAATGTCACGAATTCTGATCTCTCATCCATTGAATGCTAAACGAGCAGCAGAAGGGAAGAACATTGCCAATATTGTCCTTTTACGAGGATGCGGCATTCGAATCGAGGTTTTTTTTTGTGTCCATCTTTCACATGCCATTGTTTTAGCATTTTCTGGAAGTAATAGTTATGCGTGTGGAAAATGAGCTACAAGTTCTTATTCACCGACACATAATTTGCTAGATGAACAATGTTTGGCACCTAAATGATTGGCAATGTGATGCAGAATTTTGTATTGAGGTGCTAAACATTGTTCATTTAGCAAATTTCGTTCTCTCATGATGCTTTTGGAAACAATAGAGAATGCTAATTTCATGGAAAGATGTTGTTGTCGTTGTGTAGGTTCCTTCATTTGAAAAGAAACATGGTTTGTGGCCATGCATGGTAGCCCCCACTAAAATCATAGCTGGTTTAGGCCTGTCACTTGATATCGACATTCTAGAGGCTCACGGGGCAACTGGGGATTACCGGACCCTGTTGACTTCCAAGGCAACTGCCATTGCTAAAGCACTCTCTTCTCCTCCGCAGTCTTGTCCTAATGTTTTTGTGCCAGGAGAGGATGAACACAAACCAGGGAGGCCAGATGGCTATGACTTCGGATTTCTCCACATTAAGGTCTTAACTTTTAAGTATAACACATCTTTTTCTTTCTGTTATTTCAACAACTGTAAGCGTCCTTTGAGTTTTCATTTTCTTAAGGCTAAATGCATGTTGTCTTAAATGTCCATTTGCCCCCTGAACTTACATAAGTTCCAAATAACTCCTAAACTGGCAAATAGTGCACCAGTTTGTCCACCCAAACCCCCAATGCCACGTGTCATCTTCTGGTTGGTGTTAACAGAAACTCACGCGTGACATTGAGGTGGCAAACTAGTGCACTTTTTGCAAGTTCAGGGGTAAATGAGCAGTTGGGGACAAGTTCAGCCTTTTAGGGGGCTATTTGAAACTTTTGAAAGTCCAGGGGTAAATAGGCGTTTATGGACAAGTTCAAGGGATCCTGATGCATTCAACCTTTTCTTAAAGGTTAATGCCTATGTTCCGGGGGTTATTTGAAACTTTTGAAAGTTTAGGGGTAAATAGGCTTTTATGGACAAGTTCAGGGGTCCCGATGCATTCAGCCTTTTCTTAAAGGTTGAATGTCTATGTTCAGGGGTTATTTGAAACTTTTAAAAGTCCAAGGGTAAATAGGCGTTTATGGACAAGTTCAGGGGTCCTGATGCATCCAACCTTTTCTTAAAGGTTAAATGCCTATGTTCTAAGCCATCGGTTTTCGATGTCGTAATAACTAATAACAATGGATATATATTCGTTGAATTCTTTTGTTTCTCAGGCAATAGACGATGCGGGTCATGACAAAGCGAGCCTCTTCAAAGCCAAGGCAATGGAAGCAGTAGATCGAGCGATAGCTCAGCTGGCCAAGCTTCTTTGGCAGGCAGAAACAACCGGATTTTACCAGTATACCCTCTGTGTCACCGGGGACCACTCTACCCCGGTCGAATACGGAGACCATAGTTTCGAACAGGTCCCATTTGCCATGTGCCGATTAGCGGACTTTGTGGGTGCAGTTGGTGGAGAGTCTGTCATCGTGTCGACTTCGCTCGAACCATTTCCTCTCCCAACGGTTAACCCCGACGATGATCTCGAGCCATGTCAAAGAGATAGCGAAAAGTTTAAGGCTTTCAGTGGTGATTCGGTTTGTGAGTTTAGTGAGATAGCGGCGGCTCGAGGATGTCTCGGACGGTTCCCTGGAGGAGAAATGATGGGCATCATTAAGGCATTTCTGAAATTAAGTTCATGAAATGTTGTACTTTTGGAATCTAGGATTCAGCTCAAATTAACTTAATTCAATCCAAAAGGAAAGAGGTTGAGTTCCTAATTGAACTCAAAGAAGAGCAAGGCCAGCATGTAACATTGATCACTTTCCCATTGATAAAAATGGAGGCTTTTTTGGTATCTATAATTTTTGGTCTTTATAGAATAGACCAATCCAAATAATCATCTTTTTTATGGTTGCCTCAATGTGATAATTTGAGTATATGGCTGACATGGTTGGGGATTTTCCGAACCTGAAATGTAACAATTTTCAAATTCGAGTTTTCTCATACAGGTTGAACATGCATTATTTTTTTCTTTTGAGTAAAATGTTCAGTTTGAAAAATAGTTACTTCAAGTTCCATTTCAATAATAAAAAATTAAAAGGCAAAAAGGTAATATTGTAAGGTATGGTATTCAAAATTCTTAAGCCTTTGTTTGGTTGATGATTCATCATTACTCATTAAATTACGGTAATGATATGATTTTTTAAAAAATATTGTATCAGAGTAACTAGTACGATATAATGTGTATTTCTGAAAAAATTTAGAAGAATAATCAGCAGTTATTGAGATTATGAGAAGAAAAATTAAGGATGTTACAAAAAATACCATGAGCTAGATAAACGGGAGACCTGTTCATCGGGCGGGCCAGGTCGGGTTTGAGCCGGTTTGGCGGGTTTTTTTTACAAAAAACGCTAACCAACCCGGCCCAAGCCCATACTTTAGAATTTCGGGCTCGGGCCGGGTTTACAAGGTCATTCCCAAGCCCGGCCCAAGTTCATGAATATTTTTTTGTTATAAATTTTTTTATTAAACTAAATTAAAAAAAATATAAAGTAGATCAAAATATGTTTAAATTTTTAATATAACTGCATTGTTTACTTAAAATATTTAATATTTAGTAACATTTATTGTAATCAAGTATACAAATTTAATAGGATAAAATATAGGAACTTAAAATAATTATAAATTTAATGTATAAATATATAATAAATAAATAAAATGATTCGTATGGCCGGGTTCGGGCCGGGTTTGGGTATTTATCTAAAAACCAAGCCCGGCCCATAAATCTACGGGTTGGGCTTTTTTAAAAGTCGAATGTTCAAACCCGGCTCGTTGAAATGGGCTCGGGCCGGGCGGGCGTTATCCAGTCCCGCGAACAGGTCTAATAAACGGGCTCCAATTAAGGATGGCAACGGGCCGGATCCGGGCCGGGTCCGGCTTGGACCCGGCCCAGATCCGTTTTCATATATTGGACCCGGATCCGACCTGGATCCGGCGGGTCCATAATTTACGGATCCGGATCCGACGGATCCGGGTCCAAAACGGATCCAAAACGGGTCCATATAATTAACATCAAATTTTTAGTTTCAGTTTCCATACTTGTACATTTCATCTTATTTTAAATAGTTTACATGCTCATTTAATTATGTTAATGCAATTGGATTTACGTGGATATCAAATAATATTAATTATCCAATATTTTCGGGATAAATAATAAATAAAAATATACAATTAATATTTAAATACGGATCCGGATCCGGATCCGGGTTTCATTACCCGGACCCGGACCCGTTTCCTGGATCCGGACCCGGATCCGACGGGTTTACAAAATCGAAATCCGGACCCTAAAAAAGGGATCCGGTCTTAGCTCAACTTCAAGCTACGGTGCGGCCCAACAATCATCGTATGCTTCTGCCAGCGCCAAAATCCTTTATCGATTCATATCTTTCCGACTTTGCTCTGCTCGGATAGCTTCCAATTCGAGCCCTATCAGAGTCGGAATCTTCTCTCTCGCCGGTTTCCTCCATGTATCTAGCTCAGGCCGAAGCCCTCAGGTACTCTGCCGACCGCCGCATTGCTTCCGCTTCACATTTGGCGTCGCTTACAACTCCTCCTGGTGTCGATTTTGAGCCTCTACTCGCCGGCATCAAACGCTCTTCTGAAGGTTACCTTCTGCTTCTTCCCTGTTTCTTAATTGCTTTCTTTTTCTTCCCTGCTCTCTCTCTGATTTGTTCTTTCATTTTCGGAAGTCGAATTATATCTGAATTATTATGTTAGTTCTGTTTTTCGGTTTTCTTTACTTCTGAAGTACTAGTTGCTTTATCTGTATACTTTCTGCTTCTGTATTTATTATTCATAATACTAGGAAAACGCAAGCAATTGCTATTTTCTTTGAGGAACTTGTCACTAGTAGATGCTTATGTATCAGTGACCAGCTTAGATAATGTAAAAATGACGCCGAACTCTGCTGAAGCTCCTTTTCAAGTTTTTGCATTAACAACTTACATTAAGGTGTTTGGTTTCCCATCATGACTGACGTTTTACGATACGTTGAAGAAGCTTAGGTTGTCCTTACTGTCACCCTTTAATATCAATTAATGTCTATTCGAGATTAGAGAGGCTAGATTCATTCATGGACTTACAATCATAAGTATGAGTCTAGTTTTTTGAAATATATATACTGACGTCTCGATATTTGATATGTGTCTGTAGGTGCGGATTTTATGTTTTAATTAGTGCACTGCATTCGTCAAGTACCATATGTGGCGTTTTTCACTTAACTACAGCGAAATTTTGTATGTTGTTTATTAATTAGTTTTTGTGTCCAAGTATACATAGTCCAAATTTTGGGAATTTTTGATGTACTTGCGGTTATCTTGTTTGCTTTAGGAAGACGATAGAGAGTTACTTCTTATATTGATTTTCTATGTAGCACAGATACTCCTAAACATTAACGTATCTCCGTATCCGAGTCGGAAACCTGAACACACGTTATAAATAGTGTATCCGGTGTGCGTATCCGCAAAACAGACACGTATCTCTTCCTGTGTCTGTGCTACCAGTTGATTTTCAAGGATTGTATCTTTTAAATGTGATCTCTTAAGATGCTCCTGTAAATTGATTTTCACAAGAGTTATGCCATTATCTTGATTCTTTCTGTAGTGACATGTGCACTGCAACCATTGATATCTTTTTTTCCATTCTTTCATGTCAAACAAACTTATTATCTTGCACATTCTAACCTGGTTCCCTAGATAAGATAGTTCAAATCATGCACTTCTAACCACCAGGCATTGGCTTGATGGCCACCAACTTCTGAGAAAAGATCCAAGAAGTGTGGGATTGTGAGTTCGATCCCCACAATATACAAAATTGGAAAAAAATGCCCCTTACTACTAAAAAAATCATGCACGTCTAAATTTAGCTGTGTAAAAACATGATAGGCATGCAAATGAGGCAAGCTTTTTACCTTAAACATGAAATGGAAATTATTCATGGTTTATTGATTCTTCATAGGTTTTCAGCTTTGTATATACATATAAACTGGTTGTCCCATAGACCAATTAGAACATTAACATTATTTGTAGCTATAATTTAGCTTCCAACACTACAATTGTTGGTATTTACTTTTGTCACTTTATGAAGCCATTATGAAACATGGTGAAATAGTTAGCTAGGTAACGAACTTCCTAATTGAGATGATAGTTGAATGGAAATTCTTATTGCCATTAAAATGAAGTTATATAAAAGGAGAGGCAACTAATAATAATTTCAATAATGAACCTAAAACCCTCGAAATAATGACAAAGATTGGGAGGTGAATGCTAAAAACTTTGAATTTATTTGAAGTTGACTAATAATGGCAATAGAGGTTGAGTGTTGGAACTCTTAAGGTGGGGCATTGTGCCTTTGTGAGGTGTGCTAAATTGATCACTGATCGCAAGCATGCATCTTTTATTCTTTGAAGAGTTTATTCAGATAAGCCGTTTCTGCATCCTGTATAGCCCAAACATATAACAATTCTTTTCTTAGAAACCATTTTTTTTTATCTTTTAGTCATTAGAATTTAAGGTTAAGTGGTATTTCACCACTTTTGGAGTACATGGGCTGTTCTATTTAGCTGTCTTAATTAGTTAATACTTAATAGTTAACAACAGTTACTAATGGCTCATTGCTGAAATTGCCATTTTTTTTATAAATGCGTTATACATATAATATTATATAGCTAGTGTGATTAGTTTTACGACGTAGTTATGTTTCCATACTTGAATCTATATATGCAAATTTGGAAACTAAGATGTTTAATCATTTATAAATATTGAAATGGTAAAAAGGATTTAAACATATCTTTGGGATAGAATCAGTCCTAACAGACAAAAAGAACAATTTTTTGGGATTTCTGAAACCAACAACCATCCAGCACCAAAATATTTTGCTGATGACAATTGTAGTTGGCTAAACATCTTGAATTAGTTGTTTGTTATTAATACAGCTATCAGTTTGTTCAAATAGCTAAACCAAATATCCATTGATTATACTATTAGAGGCAATTAAATAAATCCCTTGGAGATCTGACCTATTAGCAAGCGGTTCTATATAGTTTCACGTTACGTCCTAAATGGCTACATTAGCTTTTTTGGTAGGTAGATGCCCTAAAAGAGGGAAGCTAAGGATTTATTTGGTATGTGGTATCACATGGTTCAAGGATTTTATTGAGTTTGAGTTGTAGGCAAACTAATAAAAATAGGTGAAAGAAAGTGGTTTACATAAACTAAATTTGTTTGTTAAATTCATCACCATATCTCTATTACCTACATAGTAAAAAGTTCCCTTATATTTATCCACATTATATTCTAATTGTGTAAATATATTTTGAAGTAATAAACATTTATATTTTTGCTTACATGTATTTTGATTTAAACTTTAAAGATTATATACTCATATCCTATATGTTATTTTCTTATTTATGCTCTTATGCAACTTTCAAAATTATATTCTTAATCAATACATTATTCTATGCCTCTTATGATTTATTTTGCATATACTTATCTACTATTTATATAGTGCTTTATCATCCGACTATCGTGGGTGCCCATAACACAGTTGGGCAAAGTGAAGATTGGTATTCTACCAACATTTTTTCCAAGCGTTCTAGATCTGATATTGCAAGCAATTTACCTATATATCCACAAAGACCAGGAGAGAAGGATTGTGCCCACTATATGCTCACAAGAACCTGTAAATTTGGAGATTGCTGCATATTTGACCATCCTATTTGGGTTCCTGAGGGTGGAATCCCAGATTGGAAAGAGGTGACAACTTGTCTTCACTTTAAGCTTATAATAATTTTATGTTATAACTTATTAGATATATTTATTTTTGTATTTTTTTTATCAACATTGGCTCAAATCTTAACAAATAACTACTATATTAATGAGTTATTAGGTACGTAAAATCATGTAATTATTAAAAAAATGAGCCAACTGATTCTCTATGTCATCATAATAGCCTTTTGATTTTTCGAAAGCCTTCAGAGGTTTTGCTTACTATAGCCTTTTTGATTCTGTGGAGGGGCTGTTTTTGAATGGAAGTATAGAACTAAAGAAAATATACCTTGAACATTTCGAATGATACATGCAAGTTTGGGAGTCAATCTATGGTGTGAATTCAGACACAAAATTTACCAGTTAGCTTGCTAGAAATGCTTATCACCTAAAATCTGACTATAATTACAAATCTAGGTTTTTGTAAGACCAAAGTTATCCTAAAATTTTGAGACTATGGGCTCTGAAAAAATTTATTACTCTTTAAGAATATTGAGTTCAATTCTGAACTGAAATATATATATTATTCTAAACCAGCAAGGTTCTGGAATAAAATATGAAAAAGTAATAATCCTAAAAGTGTCTGCTAGAAATTTTAAAGAAAAAGTTATAAAATAAATGAAGAACTAGCTAAATTCCAGCAGAACCTATGGTCTTTAAATATCTGGCATAGTAGTGCCTATCCATTAGAGAATTTAGCATGTCTTTCTTATCTATTGCCACTGTGCTCTATAAATTATGCTTATATTCTCTTTTCTTCTTAAGGAAACTTGCATTTCCAATGAGAATAGTTGTTCTTCAAGCATAGAAGTATCATATTATTGCATTCTGCATATCATCAAATGGTTTTTGTTGGGCTTAGTGAAAGAAAAATCAATTTTAACCGTTTTTATAATTTTGGTCTAAATTCAACTATCTGCTGCACACTGTAATGATCTTTCTCCTAGCGATTAATGCATTTTCTATACATATCCCATACAAAACGGTGTGTACTGCCATTTATTCATGGATCTATGAGATGTTCTTATGTTGAAAGCTGGAATTTCTGTAGAAACCTGTGGGTGCAGGGTATAATTTCTATTTATATAAGCAGTCTGCTGTATCTCAATAACAAAATCTGAGTAACTTCTTGAGTTCTTGTATTAGATTCTTCATACATTTGTCAAAAGTGTTATACTGATTCTTTGTTTTCTTGTCACAAGTTTCAATTCTTAAGTGAACCAATATTTTGTGATAAGCATTTTATGTTTCAGTTCAATTATTGGATTTATACAAGACAGTTTAGTTCCTGGAGTATTAAATAATAAGTTTGGAATTTAAGGCTTAAGCTACCGATATTCCTTTCATTAGCACTATCATCGTATGCAGCTGGCCGATTGTTCTTTGTTCTTTTCAAAGGAGTTAAACAATTTGACAAATATATACTTTTGACTATCTATTTGAAACATACTTGGTTTGATTGTGCTTAAATTACAGAAATTGACTCGTTGCTGGTAAAATCAACCCACACTATGGTTTTTATTCAAGATGTGTTGGGGCAAATGTATTGTTTTTGTAAGCATCCACATATAACTCCAAAAGTTACCATGTGAAGTTAAGATTGCTTCATCTATATAAGGAGCATTTCATGCTCATAGCCATTTAGGATTCCAACACATTCTCTCATGCCCAAGTCGTATGGAGAGTGAATAATCATCAATGTCCCCATCATCGGGTTGGCCCAACAACCTTGGCTCTGATACTAGTAAGCATCCACATATAACCACCAAAGGTACTATATGAGGTTAGAATTGCTTCATCAATATAAGGAGCATTTCATGCCAAGCAATGTGGGATTCCAACAAGATGTTTTATGTCGTTTTTGCAATTTTGTAATTTTTGTTAAAAATTAGTTACTATTAATATTAATATTAATTGAGTAATGATATCAACCAAAACCAAAATACCAAAATTGAGAATTTCATAAAACATAAAGAATAAAATATGCACTTTGGTTTCATTTTCATTGTTCTATAAGGGATTCATGAGCTGATCCAATATCTTAATTTTAGTCTTTACTTTGTGGGGGCACAAGCATTCAAATTGAAATTGTGTTTTCTCCTTTATTTCTCATGTGTTGTGCCTTTCTTATTTTGAAAATACTTAACGTAGTATGCTTTAACTAATTTTAATATCTAAATTTCTTTCTGTTATAGGTACATTCCATATCATTCAAACTCTTTTCTGTACTCATTTTCATATCCATTTGATGTACATATAATTAAGTTTCTTCAATATTGTTTTACGTAGTCTGTTTGCTGTGCGTGCCATCTTTAATATTTTTTTGTTCTTGGATCCTTCCGTATATTCTATGAAATAAAATGTTGCTGGCCTTTTTTTATATGATTATATCTCATTCACTTGTACTTGGAAATGCATATAAGGACTGTAACTTATTTGAATCAGATTGTAATGATTTCCTTTGTTAGCTAGTTAGAAAGTGATGTACTATGGGCAACCTATCCATTGGTTACCCTGTTATTTGTCACCCTGCAACAATATGTATTTTCTTTATCATATTAAATTTATTTTTTCTGTAGGCCCCACCTATTGCTGCAATTGAATCCCTTCCTGACAGACCAGGAGAGCCTGATTGCCCCGTACGTAGCAATTTAAACTGTTGCTCCCTTTGGCTCCCCTTAAATGTGTTTCCGGCTTGTAATTTTTAAAGCTAATTACTGCTAAATTGTCTTCTAGTACTTTCTAAAAACTCAGAGGTGCAAGTATGGTTCAAAATGCAAATTCAACCATCCTAAATATAATTTGGCTCTGGTATGTAGTCTCGTCATAAATTCCTGGCCCTGCAAAAAGGTATCGCATGGTTAATTGTCAGGTTTGAATTACATGCTTTACTATCTTTACAGGTTAACGGTGGAGTTTCTGCCTTACCTGAGAGGCCATCTGAGCCTGCATGTGCAGTAAGATATTAACCTCTTATTTTCTTAAATATCCATATAAGCAAGTTGCATTTTTTGATTGGGCTGCTTGCTTATGTTTGAACTTTGAACAGTTTTATATGAAGACTGGAAAATGCAAATTTGGTGCAACGTGCAAATTCCATCACCCTAAAGATATCCAAATATCATCTGGACATGAAAATGTTGATGCATTTCAGAAAGACGTAGCAATCAGGTCTAGTGGAACAATGGAAGATGTTAATGCAGTTAGTATGTCCATTTCATTCACTCCAGCCTTGTGTCATAATACCAAAGGACTTCCAATGAGACCGGTAATATAATTTTGATAAAAAAATTTCCCTTTTGCAGCTGTGTGATTTTCTCTTAAAATATTTGGTTCTTTTCTTTTGAATAATCATGATACTTGTGCAATATGGTGAGATTAAGCGGACCAATTGAAGTGTGCATTTTAATTAAAACTGTAAATACTTTATTCAGACACTTGAAATCATGGTCCATATTTATGTGGGGAAAAGTTAAGGTATTAATATGTGTTCTTTTAGTCTTCATGTAATTTTACAGGCATGTAAATTATGTTAAATAGTTGTATTGTCAAATTGTTCGTCAGAAATATGGCTGTAATTTTTACGCCGGAAATTAAATTTAGATCTCTTTTTCTGTAGACTTGGTAGTTATTTATATGTCTGAAAGATGTTAATTTTGATTATTTCTGATTTTATTCTTATTGTTGAAGTTCTTTGATGATTAGGAATTCAGGATAATGTGAGTGTCACAAGCTGTAGTTAATTTATATTTAGAATTCGACAAATGATGAAATTCTATCCTAATAATCATTGGTAATCCTATCTCTTCTAATTGCTTAAAAGTTGAATACCTATATGCACCCTGTCAATGCAAATTCTGGTCTTAGTTGTGTGCTACAGGATTGGGCTATTGTAGCTTAACATATTGTTTACAGCTTCTTGCATTGCAATTTTGGGATTGTGGCACAACACATGATGTGCGGCAGAAATGGGAATGTTGTTTCATAATACTGAAATATTTGATTAACGAATACAAGAGAGTTTATCTTCAACTAATCCTAACAATTTCGTTACTTTTTTTATTCAAATTTCATTTGATTTTTGAATTTCATGTTATTTGTTGACCCATTCCTTATCTTTTTGCCATTATAATAGCTTTCTTACATTTTTGAGCTCGCTTATGAATTGATTTGTTCATGTAGGGTGAAGTGGATTGTCCATTCTATCTGAAAACTGGAAGGTTTGCGGCCTAGATATTCTTAAGTTTTAAAATAATGGAATTTATAAACATCACTGATGTTTTATTTGTTTTTCCAACCAGCTGCAAGTATGGCCCCACTTGCCGCTATAATCATCCTGATAGAAGTGGTATGCAAACTCTCTGGCAGTTTTAGATTAAGACTTCCAAATTCAAAGTCTAATATCTTTATAACTTGTCAACATTCTATTTGTTCTCGATTCATCATATCCATCTTCTTTCCAGTTTATTATTTTATCTAATATGAAATGATTGTATTTGCACGTTTTCTTTTGCAGCATTTACTCCAGCTTCTGCTGCCATAGGCAATCCCATTTTTGCTAGCCATCTGGCTAATTTGGGCGTTGGCATTGTCAATCCAGCTGCGTCCTTGTATCAAAGTATTGATCCCAGATTGGCTCAGGGAACGGTAAATAAATACTACAAGTATTTTCATAATTATTCACACTTTTGTCTTAACTGTTAAAATTTGTGAAACTTGGTTTTTGGCTGAAGAGTATTCTTTAGCACATTCTCATCTGTGTTTACAATAAAAGAATTCTTTAATGTTTTTTTCGGGGGTGGTTGAGAATACCAATTTTATAGGAAGCCAATGATGGTGATGTTCTTGGAAAAAGCACTGTTTTGTGTTCATGAACTTATTTTCTACATTTGTTCAATTATAAACAACTTGTTATTGAAATGGATCTCTAAGAATTATTTTGTAGGAAATTATTATTTTCTAGTATTTTCTTTGAAACTCTGTGAAATCAGAAGTTATTTTCTGAGCTTTCGAGTATACAGTAGAACACAATTTTTGAACTGATATGTATGGCCCAGATGTCAGTTTAGCAGAATTTTAAATTAAAATGGAACTAAAGAAATTTGCTGGGATTTCTAAAATGTATAGGTTCCTGATAAGCTGATCATTTTAAAACGTATTTTAAACTATTCTTACTTTAAACACTTTCTCTCAAGCTGGCTTGTGAATATTACATAGCCATATCTTGCTTATAAATGTGAATTAAACAATAAAAAGAATAGAAACTTCTAACTAAGCTACTAACAATAAC
>CATIWQ010131437.1:0-44392 GCA_949673415.1 Euphorbia schlechtendalii | reverse complement strand
TGTAGGGTTTTTGGCTAGTCTCTATCCTAAGTTTGGTTCATCTTAGGATCATGAAGATACTAAGGAGCGCACCTGCAGGAAAATATAATGCATGAAAGCATGTTTGGGTAACACCCTAGGGAAAATGCCTATGGGTTATTTACATGAGGTTTGTAAATGGGTTGCTGATGCAGAAGGTTCTTGTTGCGCTAAAATACACTCCAAGCCTCTTCCCAAATAGGTTCTAACGAGGGAGGTACATGCGATATGGCAACAAGTGCTCCACTCGCTCGAGTACTATCTTTTCTCAGGGAGGCAAATTAGTACAAGAGAAAGCTTCGCGGTAATAGGGGTACCTTAGACTTATGGGTTAATCCCTTCTACTGCAATGCGTTATAATGAATATGTCAAAATTAAGAGAAAACAGAATAATGTGATTAACAATTTTCGGCACTTATCCAAAATCTAAAACCTTTGAAAAGCAAGTTTTAGAAAAATCCCCAGCGGAGTCGCCACTATGAGCGGGTGACGCGGAGCGGTGGGCCGAGAGCACGCGATTTCATAGGCGCGGTCCACCGGGGTGTTTGGAAAAAGAGAAGAAAAAGCACCGGGTCTGGGACCCGGGAAAAAGGTTTGAAAGAGAAAAAGGCGAAAACATTTTAGGTCGGTTCGAACCCGAATCCACCGTCTCTTAGTCTGGAGTCACCACCTAGATTAGCTCTTTCCAGGAATTAGAGTCCTGTGAGGCTTAACGTCCGGGGATGGCCCACCAAGACACAGAGATTCGGGTCCGGGATAAGTTGCTTATTTCTTAAGTGATCACAATATATTACATCTACAGAAAACCATTTTCTTTTAATTGTGCATATTTGCACTTAAGTCATTTTTGAAGTTTAGATGCATGATTCACGTATCACGGAATAATAAATCATTCACAAAATGGAAAAATAAACCATCCACAAAACAATACGTAAGTGCGGAAAGTAAAAGCGAAAAATGGAAATTACAAGGCTTCAAAAATCAGGGGATGCAACTGCCCGCTACCCTATTAATTACATTTTCCGTAAAATATGTACAATACCCGAAGGAAAAAATAAAAGCCTAAACATACATCTAACCTGCATCCATAAAGGTTAGCACAGGGGATATATCACGTATGCTCGATTTGATTTTAGCGAGGCCCGCGTGGCCTAATTAAAAACATCGACGATTTTAAAGTTATTAATTAAAATAAAACCGTTCATTTCATTAGCAAATTGGTTGGTCAATTTTAATTAATGAAAATGATCGCATGGTAAAAGATGAGGAATGTTATCCGGGAATATATCTTATTCCCTTCGTGGGGGTATTCTAATACAAAAATTAAAAGAAATAAAAGTAGAAGGAGAATTACAACATTATTTACAATAACAAGGAATAAAAATAATTCCTAGGTCAAAAATAAAAATTAAAAAGAAAAGAAGATGAACATGGAATTTGCAGCTCTAGGAACTCAGAGGCTTTACCCTTTTGGCGTGAATCTAGTTCGGTGAGTCCGTTCGATCCCCGGAAGTCCTCCTCGTCCTTTAGTTTAGGTGAATTTGTTTATGTAAAGGTCCAAAAATCTTCATTTAATTCTTGGAATTTTAGTGTAATTTAATTGGAAAAATAATTGTTTGGTTGGAAAAAAAAAGTGTTTATTTATCCAAAAGATAATCAGACTCGGGTTCTAAATTGGTTTTAGACCCGAGAATATCTGAGGATTTAAGAAGAAAAGATGAAGAAATTTTATAAAAAGATGAAGAAATTTGAGTAAAAGATGAAGAAATTGGGGATCCAAAAGTGTTTTGGATCCAAGAAAAAAGAAGTTAGAAGAAAAGAATATCTTTTGTACTTTTTTTATCTAAAGAGAACAAATTTTTTTTCTGAACCTTTTTTTGGCCCCGTGTACAGAAAAAGACTCGCCTATTTATAGAAAAAAAGTCCCGAAAAATCCAAAAATGGAAAGTTTTTCCGGCGAGGGGTCTCACCGGAGAAAACCCTGGCGAGGCCTCGCCGAGATCTCGGTGATGCCTCCCCGTACTCTTGGCGAGTCCTCGCTAAAAGCATCAGTGAGGCTTTCCTTGCCATCTCCTGGCGATGCCTCGCCAACGCTCTTGGCGAGGCCTCGCCATGAGGGCGGCAAGGTCTCTGCCAGCGAGGCCGGCCCAGGTTTCCATTTTCAAACTTTTCTTGTATTTCTGTATTTTTTAATTAATACGTATTTTTATTTTATATATTTTTTTAATTTATTTTTTCCTTTTTTTAATCTAAAATATCCTTTTGAATTAGAGGCGAGGAGGATTCCCATTCGGACACATCAGGATAGTTGAAAATTGTGTGATTCGAGGATAAAATCCCCAAAAAGCCCATCATCATCGAACGCGTGAGCTGGTACAAAATTCCATGCTCATAGCTACCCCTCGTGTAATAATTGCTAGTTGTATAACCAGTGTTATCACACGAAAAGAGTAGAGGGATAGAGAGAATACCTGACCGGTGTGGTTAGTGATTTCCTGTTCTCAGTTGATAAAGTAGGCCTTCCTTTCTAGCGCTGTGTCTTCTTAAGGTTGTCTGTTTCATTCTTCGGAATCCCTTGGTGCTTGATGCCCCCTATGGTCGGGTCGACCGTTTCTTTCTCCGGCGTCCCTGTTGTAGTCGGTAACTGTTTCATGAGACTGTTTCTTTCTTCAGCCATTGAGATAACCGTTTCCTTCTTCAGTTATGTTTTGAATTTCTTTAATAGGATGTTGACCTGTTTCCTGTAACAAATCATGGAGAAGATAATGTTAATACATTTTATGATGAATGTTTTAATTATTTAATTGAGTTTATGCGAAGCAAAAATTTTTACCCCTTCAATCAAAAATTAAAACATGAGGAATATATAAGTTTAGATGAAATTCGGGGATGTCCTGAGAACTGCTCCATTGTAGGAGGCTTTTGTTGCAATGTTGACTTTAAGCTTGAGTGGGCCATCGTCTTGCTTGTAGGTCCCTCATGTGGAGGTGGAGGCATCATCTTTACCTGTAAATGACATTATGCGAATGTTATGTATGCATGTTTTTATATATGAACAATATTTATCATATGATGTATGTTCATCTATTGTAGGTGTCGTGTGCTTCGTTTGTTGAAGAGCCTTCGCTTATGTTGGTGCATGGTTGGCCCTATGACTTGTCTTGTTAGGGATTCCATGGATGACTCCCTCAAAGCGACGACCATGGGTTTGTTGAATCAGATTCAAGTTCAAAGCTTGGATCTGGTTTGAGGAAAGTCTAGATGAGTTGTGTCAGTGATGATCGCTTGGAAGCCGTTTTCCTAAAGTGCTGGAGGTATATACCGTTCAGAGGAGGAGATTATGAATGTGATATTTCTTTGGTTCTAATTTCTGCATAGATCACCCTTGCGGGTTTTTGATCTATCAAACCTTGTCTTAATTTTTACCCGGACCGCCTTTTCAGGTTTTCAATCTAGTAGACTCATTTTTCTTTATTTTATTATTATATTTTTTGTTTTTATTTATGTTTACTTGCGACATTCTACCATTGGCATGCAAGCAATCAAGATAAGCATATGCAGAAAGATTCAGCAAAAATGACAATTCATTGATCATCTTAACAGGGGTATAAATGTTTCAATTGATTTGACTCCTACCATCAATTAGCCTTTTTAGGTTTTCTAACCAATGTGGTTCTCTCAATGTCCTATGTTTTACCCGAGCCGCCCTTTTAACTCAAGGAACTATTCTTTTTCCATTTTGAAAAGAAGCCCTAATTTTTGCTCAACTAACCGAGTGTTAATTGACAGGCTAATTTCAAATTTCTTTTCACTTATGCATTATAGCAATTGTGTAAGACTTAGTTGATTTGATAGATCAGTCACCGTCCATATCCATGACTACATTTGTTATCTCGTTCAACATTTCTGACCGATTGGTATACCGCTTTGTTGGCTTAAGGTGAGGTGATGATGGGTTTTGAACATCGACCTTTCCTTTGATGGTGCAATGATTACCCCACAAATAGTAGAGAGTCGTGTGAAGGAGTTGTTGACGTGTTCAACAATCTGACTCCTTTCTATCTTTAGTGTTGTCTCTTGTTGGATTATCCCACAAATGATGGTGATCCGTGTGATGGAGTTGTTGATGTGTTCAACAATGTGACTCCTTCTTTGTGGCATTGCGCTGGTTGTTTGATCTTATGAATGGTGGTGATGGTTGATGTGTTCAACGATCCGACTCCTTCTTTGTGGCATTGCACCGATTGTTTGGTCTTATGAATGGAGTTGTTGATGTGTGCAATGATCCGACTCCTTCTTTGTGGCCTTACGCCCTTTGTTTAGTCTTATGAATGGAGTTGTTGACGTGTGCAATGATCCGATTCCTTTATGGCATTACACCAGTTGTTTGGTCTTATGAATAGAGTTGTTGACGTGTTCAACGATCTGACTCCTTTGTGACATTGAGCCAGTTGTTTGGTCTATGAATGGTTGTGATGGAGTTGTTGATGTGTTCAAGAATTCTTTGTACCATTATGCCAGTTGTTTGATCCCAACTTACTTGGTCGACATTTTGGCCTTATTCTAGCTCTGATCCTTTTGATCTTTGCATGAGTTAGTCGACGTTTTGTGCTTGGAGATCTTTCCATTGATGATGAGGCAATTGCTATCACGAGTTATCTAAGGAAATGTATTTGTCTCTCACTTTCTCTCAAGAGTCAAATGTGGGGAATCCATTTATACCAAAATTAATTTCATGAAATAATGTGTCACGTGTGCTAAAATATTATGTGTATGCTTATGAGAATGTGTGATGTCATTAATAAAATATCAAGCAAATAAACAAAGTTCAATTTTTTCAAAATAATTCAAAAGCCTCGTGGGCAAAGTAGCTGAAAGCTAATTTATTATATAATCATACATCACGGGCTAGTGCCCCCCATAGGTGTCCATAGATTCAAAGTGCTCCATTCGTTCTGCCTTCTCAAACACTTCTTGATAGCTAGAGAAAATATCAGATCCGAATTTGTTCCTGTATGGTGGCAGTGCACAGTCCAGCAGCTTTGTTATCATCTTTGGTAAGGTAAAATGAGTCTGCAGCCTGACTTGTGTGGCCATCCAACGTGTGTAGCAAGATTTGAAGCTTTCACCCTACTTTTGCCTTCTAGCCTCTAGATGTTGCATTGTGATTTCCATCTGAGAGTTGAAACCATAATTCCCCAACGTAGCCTGAGCAAGGCTATTCCAATCAGTGGCTATATCCAGCAAAAGGTGGCTGTACCATTCGTTGACCGGGTGACCTAAGGTGATGACAAAGAGCTTAGCCATCATTCAATCACTGACCCTCAATGCTCTCATCATTGTTTGATAATGCGTCAAGTGAGCGCGCGGGTCACCAGATCCTACGTACTTCTCAAACTATGGCATTGCGAAGTTTGGGGGCAAGCTGTCTTCATCCCTGATTATCGGTTGTGCGAGGTATGTGTTCCTTAGGTGACCATCGTGAGTGGCTAAGAACTGTTACCATAATTCTGCCATGCCAGGTCGTTGGACGATGGCGTTCCCCGTGTTTGGGTAAGAGCTATATTGCCCCTGGGGAAATGTCGCATAATGGGGTAGTTGAGGTGCTTGGAACTATGAGGCGATCGACGCACTCCAGTTAGGAACAGGGTGTTGGGTCATTCCTTGGTAGAAAGGCCCTGGTGCGAATGCCGGCTGCCCCATTTATCTTGGGAAAAATTGAAGAGGATTGGCAAAGTTATATCATGGCTGCCCAAAAGGAGTCTGGTTTAGCTGACTTTGCCTTACCCTGAACTGATAAAAGTTAGTTGGGGGCACCATGTGTGAGGTGGGAGGTCCTCCTACCTCAAGCCATCTAGTTGGATTGTCATTTTTAAGGGTGACCTTCGAGCTGGACACTACATTTTAGGTCCTCCCAACATGTTGGTGAATGAGCGATGCTAGATGTTCCATGTTGGCAAAGGTATTCAGGGTAGCTGCAATCTCGACGCTCACCGACGACTACTGAGAATTTTATCCCGTAAGGGCAGGCTAATCTTCCCTTGCACTTTCTCCTTGTGGATTAGCCATAATAGTGCGTTGAACTGAATCTGAATCTGAACCTGAGACCTCACTTGAGTCAGTGTACAAAACCCCCTCCAAATTGGCTACAATAGGGGAAACGTAGACCAGGCGGAGAGTAGGCCTCTTCCAAGCCCCTTTGATATATGAGTAGAATATTAGACCATGCATGTAAGATTAGTGATATGATTCATGATGCGAGAAATGTGTGAGATGTTTAATTTTATGGCTGTATTCACAAGGAGTTAGCGTGCCCTGATGTGAAATAACATGTATGTCAATCCATTTGAAACAAACAGGTTAGTCATTAGGTAAAATGAAAACTTGTGGAAATGAAAATCCAACAACGAGGGTTGGATTTGAGATTTGTACAATGAGTGATGTAAGTGAGGTGACTAAGTTACCTATGTGGTAATAGATCAATGGTTTGAGGTTTTGTACTATGACTAGGTCTCATGGAATGAGGAGGTCAAAATTATTTCGGGTAAGCAGTGTAACATACCTTAACAAAATGAAAATAACTACTGTATGTAGCTACCTAATGAATGATTTGGTTATTTCACCCAATTAGGGCAGAGTTTTTGGATACCTATGTGGTCATCCCTATTTGAGGTGATACGTGAATTATTGCCTCGTGTGGGCGAATGATTCAGGTATGAAACATATACCCTTGAAGATTTGGTAAGGTAAAACTTTTGAAGTTTGCCTCATGTGGGCTTAGGACATAAACTGGGATATCCTTTAATGTGGGAAAAATGGTTTTGGGTAGGTATTTGCTCCGTTTGGGCTTTTGGTGTGTATAATTGCCCCGGAAGGGCTGTGAGTTGGAAGTTGAGTGAGCATCTCAAAGATGATGTGTAGGATATATATTTGCCCCTTGTGGGCTAAGTGTTTGATGTCAAGTGGGCATCATGCAGTAAAAGAAAGATATGTTTGCCATGTACAAGCTAATAGCGGGATGTCAAGTGGACATCTCACTGAAAAGGGTAAGTGATGTTCCTAAGTGGTTTTATGTTATCCTAGGGTGACACAATCTATAGTGTTAACTGTGCCTGAGTGTATGTGATATTGGTTTGGTATCGTGATATGTACATTTAATATCATGAGTGTCTCTGCACAAAAATTCGTGGATAGCATGACATTTGTTCAGTGACAAATTGAAAGCAGTATACACATAGCACATATCATGTAATGTCCAAACTTCCAACCATACAACTCCTGCGTGTAGGATTTTTGGCTAGTCTCTATCCTAAGTTTGGTTCATCTTAGTACTGTGAGGATACTAAGGAGAGCACCTACAGGAAAATATAATGCATGATCGCGTGTTTCGGTAACACCCTAGGGAAAATGCCTACGATTTATTTACATGAGGGTTATAAATGGGTTGTTGATGTAGAAGGTTCTTGTTGCACTAAATTACACTCCAAGCCTCTCCCCAAATGGGTTGAGGGAGGTACATGCGATATTGCAACAAGTGCTCCACCCCCTTAATTACTATCTTTTCTCATAGAGGCAAATTAGAATAAGAGAAATTTTTGCGGTAATAACTTAGACTTATGGGCCAATCCCTTTTACAGTAATGCGTTATTATGAATATGTCATAATTAAGAGAAAATGGAATAATGTGATCAATAATTTTCGGCACTTACCCAAAATCTAAAATCTTTGAAAAATAAGTTTTTAGAAAAAATCCCCAGCAGAGTAGCCACTACTAGCAGACGACACAGAGCAGTGGGTTGAGAGAGCACAGGAGATGAGAGGCACGGTCCACCGGGGTGTTTATGAAAAAAAGGCATCGGGTCAAGGATGACCCGGGAAAAAGGTTGAAAGAGAGTGAAAATGATTTTTAGATCGGTTCAAACCCGAATCCGCCATCTCTTAGTGTGTAGTCACCACATGGATTAGCTCTTTCCAGGAATTAGAGTCCTGTAAGGCTTAACGTTCGAGGGACGGCCCACCAAGACACAAAGATTCGGGTCCGGCATAAGTTGCTTATTTCTTAAGTGATCACATTATATTACATCTATAGAAAACCGTATTTTCTTAGTTATGCATATCTGTACTTAGGTCATTTTCGAGTTTGAAATACATGATTTAACGTGCATGCGCAAAGTAGTAAACCATCCATAAAGCATTAAATATATGCAGAAAGTAAATGCGGAAAAGTAAAGATTACAAAAAAGTTATAAAAATCAGGGGATGCAAAAGACCGCTAACCTATTAATTACATTTTCCGTAAAAATATAAGCAATACCCGAAGTAAAATAAATCCTAGGTATACATCTAACCTGCATCCACAAGGGTTAGCACAAGGGATATCACATATGTTCGATTTGATTTTAGCAAGGCCCGTGTGGTCAAATTAAAACATCGATGATTAAAGTTGTTATTTTAAATAAAAATAGTTCATTTTTAGTTACACGTATGTTGATAAATTTTATTAGTGAAAATGATCGCATTACATAAGGTGAGGTCTGTTATCCGGGAATAATATTAATTCCCTTCGTTGGGGTATTCTAACATAAAAATTAAAAAGAAATAACAGATGAAGAGAATTGCAACATTTACAATAATAAGGAATAAAAATAATTCCTAGGTCCACAAATAAAACTCAGAAAGAGATGAAGAAGATGAAAGCATGGAATCCATGAGGCTTACCCTTTCGGTATGAATCCACTTCGACGTCTCCGTTTGATCCCCGGGAGTGTTCCTCTTTCCTTTTTGTAGTTATTGTGGTTGAATTAGAAAATACGTGTTTATTTATCCAAAAAATAATCAGACTCAGGTTCTAAATTTATTTTAGATTTGAGAATATATGAGGATATTTAAAGAAAAGTAGATAAAAAAAGATTTGAAAATAATTAAAATTTGGAGTCCAAACATCTTTTGGATCCGAATATCTTCGAAGAAAATATTTATCCAAAAAGTAATCAGACTAGGGTTCCAAATTTGTTTTAGACCCGAGAATATCTAAGGATTTTTGAGAAATGTAGGAAGAAGAATAATTTGAAAATAATCAAGATTTGGAATCCAAATGTGTTTTAGATCCAAATTATTCAAAAGAAATTAAAAGAAAATATTTTTCGTGTTTTTCTCGTTGTCTTTTTCTCTGAAAATCTAATTTTTTATCTAAAATTTCGAGGCCCCTTCAATCCAAAAAAGTCCCGAATTTATAGAAATTCGGGATGGACTAAACCAGGCTCGCCGAAGAGTTTGACGAGGCCCTCGCTGAGGAGTTCAATGAGGCCCTCGCTAAACTCTTTAGCGAGGTGGCCCAAAGATATCCCACGCTACAGTTCCCCCCCTTTTTTTAATTAATTAATTTTTATTTTAAAATATTAAAATATTATATATATATATATATATATATATATATATATATATATATATATATTTATATTCATAAATATACAAGTCTATATTTCCAAATAACACAATTAAATTATTTTAGACCCTTAAAAATATTATAAGCTTTTAAATATTTATTTAGGGTCTCAAACATTATTTTTGACGAGGAGAACTCCCATTTGAAGATCATTGGACAGTCGAAAATTGTGTGATTCGAGGATAAAAATCCTGAAAAGCTGTCATCATTGAACACGCGAGCTGGTACAAAATCTCGTGCTCATAGATACTTGCTCCTCAATTACTTCAGTCACCTCAAACTTGCGCTTCCTTTGGAACAATGTCTCCTCCTAGTCCATGGCATCCTCTTTTTCTTCAGACCGTTGCCTTGCCTTAGCTTCCCTCTAAGCAACAATTTTCAACTTGAGGGCCTTTCTCTCCCTTACTTGGGACTAGGCATGTGTGACTCCTGCCATTTCTTTTCTTAGGTTAGCTCTTACTTTCGGTGAGCTAGCTTTCTCCTTGGGAGAGGATGTTGTTGAGGTAGTAGTTGGATTTTTCTCCTACTGAGCAGATAGAGGAATGTCTTCATTGGTCTCCTCGCTGGACCCCTTGAAATCCACCACAAAATTATCCTCATTCTCGTTTAGAATAACCTTGGGGAAGACAGTTGGTTCCACCCTTACCTTCTTCAGCTTCAGGTTATTAGCCTTAGTATAGCGAGTTTGAACTAGCTTATACTTTAACGTACTAAAGTGAGGCATGTCAAGTACCTTTTTCACCGGGACCATCGTCTCCCCCGATCCATCCAAAAGTGGGGCAATGTCCAACCGCACCACCTTCATAAGAGAGGTGATGAGGAGAGTTTTGTAGAAAATAATTCCAATTTAAAATAGTGAGTTTTGTAGAAAATTGTTCCAATTTAAAAGCACGTCTTTTGAAAATGTGGGCTTTTGATTTTAACAGCGAAATTGAATCTCACACCATTACTTTAAAATACAGATGTAGTTAAGCAAATGTTATCTCCTTTGGCTGAGTTAAGGTTGGATTTTCAACACTTAACCAAAGTTTTGATTCTTCTTCACGTGGGTTTCGCCATACCAATTAGCTGATTTAAGATATTGAACTACTCCTTTGCCAATGGTTTGGTGAATATGTCAACATACTATTCCTTTGAAGGAACATACTCCAGCATGACATCTCCCCTTAGCACATGATCTCTTATGAAGTGATGTTTAATGTTGATATGCTTCATCCTGCCATGAAGAACTAGATTCTTGGATAGGTAAATTATGCTCTTTGATTTTATACCATAATCTTCTATTTGCTGCTTGATCCATAGTAGTTGTACTACATAACTTCCTGCTACCATGTACTCAGCTTCATCTATACTCAGTGCAAAAGAAGTTTGCTCCTTGTTATACCATGAGACTAAGCAATCTCCAAGAAAATGACATCCTCCTATGGTGCTTTTCTTGTCGAGCTTGTCTATGCCATAATCACCATCTATGAATCCTCTTGGAGTGAAATCCATGCTGTTGGGATACCATAGACCTGCTTCAATGGAACCTTGCAAGTACTAGAGAATCCTCTTCACTATTGCTAGATGTGGTTCTCTAAGGTCAGCTTGATAACGAGCACAATAGCACACATCATACTATATGTTAAGAATACTAGCTATTAGATAAAGAGGAGAGCCTATGATTCCTCTAAAGAATTTGTTGTCTACAGGTTTGCCAGCTTCATCTTTACTTAAGATAGTATCAGTGACCATGGGAGAAGACATTGGCTTCAAATGTTCCATGTCAAACTTCTTCAGGACTTCTTTGATATACTTTACTTGACTAATGGAGATTCCATCTTCAGTCTACTTGATCTGAAGACCAAGGAAAAAGTTGAGCTCTCCCATCATTGACATTTCGAACTCGCTTTTCATTTACTTGCTGAACACCTTGCACAACTTCTCATCAGTTGCTCCAAATATTATATCATCCACATAAATTTTAACTAGTAACACATCTTCTTTTCTTCGCCTGATAAACTTAGTTGTATCTACTTTTCCTCTTTCATAGCCTTTGTTGATAAGAAAATTAGTTAGCCTCTCATACCAAGCTCTTGGAGCTTACTTCAATTCATGGAGAGTTTTCTTGAGTTTGAAAACATGCTCAAGATTCTTAGGATCTTCAAAGCCTGGAGGCTGGCGAACATAAACTTCTTCTTGATTGAATCCATTTAGGAATGCAATTTTAACATCCATTTGAAACAATTTGAAGTTCATATGAAACGCAAAAGCACATAGGATTCGAATATCTTCAAGCGTGGCTACGGGAGCTTAAGTCTCATCATAATCAATTCCTTCTTGCTGATTGTAGCCTTGAGCAACAAGCCTGGCCTTGTTCTTGAAAACCATTTGGTGCCGATAATTGATTTCCCTTTAGGCTTAGGAACTAAATCCCAAACATCATTACGCTTGAAATGATCCAGCTCCTCTTACATTGTGATCATCCAATAATCATCTCCTTTTGCATATTTGAACTTCTTGGGTTCAATCAATGAGATGAAAGCTTGATGACTAATCATCCTTTGAGCTAATCACTCATTATAACAAGATTATGAACATCAACAACTATGTTATCAAGCGGATGGTTGCGATGTGTCCTAATCTCCCTTGGAAGATTCAGATCAGCAGCTAGGGATCTACAATGGGTTGCTGAGGTGGAGGTTGATATTCGCCATCGTTGAAGTTGATTGAAAGATCATCATCTTCCTTGACTTCCTCAGCTTCAGGTTCTTGTGCTGGGTTGGGCAGCATAGAGAGTGGCATATTAAGTTGATTAGCTTGTTGGGTTACTCCTTCATTTTCATCACATGGACGTTTATCTGCATTATTAGTTCCATTGAAATCTACATGCATAGACTCCTCAAATAGACAAGTTCGGATAAAAAAGATACCTTCATCAGACTCAAGACCAAACTTGCCTAACTACTCCTTGGTGTTAAGAATAAATCACTTACAGCCAAATGATCTGAGATGACCAATCTTAGGCTTGTACCCTCGCCAAAGCTCATAGGGTATTTTCTTTAGAATTATGCAAATTAAAACCCGATTCTAGATATAACAAGATGTGTTAACAACTTCTCCCCAATTGTACTTTGGTAGATTGTTGTCACTCAACATGGATCGAGCCATTTCAACTATAGTTCTATTCTTCCTTTCCACAACCCCATTTTGTTGAGGAGTATAAGGAGAAGAGAAGTTGTGGTCAAAACCATGTGCTAAATAGAATTCTTCAAAATTGAAGTTCTCAAATTCATGTCCATGATCACTTCGGATTCTATAGATTGTAGTTCCTATTTCGTTCATTATCCAATTAATGTACTTGATAAAAGATTCACATGTTTTTTCTTTGCTACTCAGCAAGACTACCCAAGTGAATCTCGTGAAGTCATCCACAACCACCAATGAGAATCTCTTACCACCTCAGCTCATGGGCTAAACTGGGCCAAAAAGATCTAGGTGGAGGAGCTCCAATGGTCGTTTAGTTACTATGTGATTAATTGACCTAAATGATTTCTTAACCTGCTTACCTAGTAGGTAAGTTGAGTAAAGTTTATCCTTCTCGAAGCCGATGCTTGGTAAACCCACAACTAATTGCTTTTTAGCTAGTTTTGATAGAAGGTTTATATATATATGACCCAACCTTCTGTGCCAAAGGCATAAATTATCCTCCTTAGATACAAGTTAAACATTAATAGAGCTAGGGGATAAATCAATCATACACATTATTGATTCTAGGAGCACCGAGAATTGTTGAGTTAGTCTTACAGTCAATAACTAGGTAACCTGTTCAGTCGAATGTAACCTTTTTGCCTTTATCACAAAGTTGGGCAACACTAACAAGTTGAACTTGAATCCTTTGACATGAGAAACCTCTTCGATGGAGGAAGAGACACAAATAGCACCACAACCTACAATCTTGCCTTTTTGGTTATCTCCGAAGCTAACACTTCCATTTCTTTTGCGCTATAATGAGATGAACTGACTTGCATCTCCTGTCATATGCCTTGACCATCCGTTATCCAAATACCACATTTTAGAGTCATCGGTGGATCTAAGTCTCACCTGCAAAATAATTACATATTCTTAGGTACAGATGCTCTTGAACCGAGTCCTCCCTTGTTAGAGTGTTTAAGTTACTTTAGTCATACTCATCGTAATAACCATTTTTATGTCTACAAAGTATTGTAGCATGTCCAGCTTTTCCAGAAAAACCACACACCATTTTTGCTTTGGGCTGGCTTGCTTTCTTCTTTTTAGAGGAATTCTTCCTCTTAGAATTGCAATTTTGGTTACTCAAAGTTTGATTGTTTGTTGGAGGAGAAACCTGTTCCTTCTATTAAGTTGTTTTCTCAGTAGTCAATTCATCTAATTACTTAGTGATCTTGCTAACATTACATTCCTGATACTAAATTTTTTCTTGAAGAAAGCAGATATCAAGAGATAAGAAAGCACTAGCGTCTTCCTGATCTTCACTTCTCTTCACTAGCGCCTTGAGTACCTGGGTAAATTCTTCAATAGACAAAGGAATTTCAGAATGTACCTCAACTGTAGGAGATTTTCCTTTGCTATGCTCAGCTTCAGAATGAATAGCAGTTTGAATTCTATTTGAAGTAGACCTAAGCCTTCACCTCTATCATTCTCAATTTCCATCAAGAAATGTTGGTAAAATCAGTTGCTTCTTCATCAGATGATGAAGATTCTTTTGAATCCCTCCAGGTGGAAACAAGTCCCTCATTCTTCTTCTTGAACCTCTTCTTGTATATGTCTTTCTTGGTCTTTGGATAGCTCGACTAGATATGGCCTTTTTCTCCACGACCAAAGCATTTGATATCTTTTCTATATTCCTTTTGGAGTCCTTCCTCAGCTCCTCACCAGTGCTAAGTTGACTTGATTTTAGTGGGAAACTTCTTCTTATTGAACTTCCCATCCTTCTTCATGAAGCGTTTAAAACACCTGGTCAAAAGGGCCATTTACTCATCAGAACTGCAGCTTGTGGATTCATCAGAGAAATCAACTTTTAGGATAATGGTTTTACCCTCTCTCTCCTTGCCTTTACTCCTTTTAGAGTTATCAGTATATTTCCTCAGGCTCATCTCTTAAGTCAGCAAGGTTCCTATCAGCTCATCATAGCTGTAGGTCTTAAGATCATGAGCCTCCTCGATCATGCTCTTCTTGGCATCCCAGTCTAAGCTGAGAGTGCAAAGAATCTTCTTCACCAGCTCCTCTTCGGTGAATTCCTTGCAAAGCCTCTTCAATTCATTTACAACATTAATGAACCTGGTATTCATGGCCTGAATACCCTCGCTAGAGCCCATATGGAGCATCTCATACTCTCTCAGCATGAGGTTGATCATAGATTCCTTGACCTTGTTAGTCCCCTCATAGGTAATCTCCAACTTCTTCCACATTTCCTATGATGTCTCGCAGCCTAGGATCCTGTTAAATTCAGTAAGATCTAGTGTATCGTGTAAGTAGTTGATCGCTGAGACATTATCTTTGAGAAGCCTCAATTCAGCATCATCAAAATCCTCTAGATTGACTAGAACACGTTGCCAATTCCTAACAGCTGCAGGAATTCGTGAGCTAAGTTATATAGCGAGCCACGCTTGCATACTTTGAGATTGAATAAAATTTTTCATGCAATTTTTCCAAAACATGTAGTGATTACCATCGAACAATGGTGGCCTGGTTACAGACATTCCCTCCTACAGGAGCACTGTTTGTGCTGAGCCAAAACTGAAACTGTTGTAAGCCATTTGTTGATCTTTAACCCAAAGATGATTAATCTATAAGTTGAGCACTCTTTGATACCACTTGTTGGTCCTAAATGGCTTAATTAAACAACAGAGGGGGGTGAATGTAGTTTACATTTTGGCTTTTATAAAAATATATACCAAGTTTAATTTTTATATGTGTGATGAGTGCTTCATGCTGAGCTGAGTCTAAAAGCTATAAATTGCTCAACTTTTCTAGCATAGTTTATCTTTAATCGCTTGTTGAGTACTCTACACAGGTTCGATTGGTTTTTCAAGTAAAACGACAAGTAACATGGATAGAAAGATGAATGAGAAACGCGATAAAGGCACAAGTAAGGATAGAACTTTAACACCTGAGATTTTATCCTTCTTCAGCCCCTAGCCTACCTCCAGTACCCGAATTTTTCTCCAAGCTTTAATCTACTAGTGATTTCATTCCTTCCTAAGGTGGAGAAGCCTTTATAGTGGGTAGACACTATTATAGAAAGTACCTTTCTTTCTTACTAACACTTAATCCACATTTTGGGTACTCTTCCCAATCCGTCACTCAGATTTCTAAAGAAATTGCGAACTGAGGAATTCAACTTATAGAAAGTTAAATTCTTTACAATATTAATGTTAAGTTCTATTCTCTCTCAATTACAAACAAATTTGACAATGAGCATTTGTTGATTGCTGATTCGGAATTTCTTGAAGTTATGAGTATTTGAATAGAGTTTCAGCTCTTGAAGAAATTCAAGGTGATTCACCAAATTTGAACGTTTGCTCTAATCTTCTATTTATAGTTGAAGCTCTTGGGAATAGCCATTGCAAACTTCTCATCCTAACAGCTCTTCAATATCTCTTCTCTTCAAATCTTTCAAATTTTTTCATCTAGGATGTTAAGAGAAACCGATTTTGAACGTTGAAGCATGGGATTAATTCGTTGTCAAAAACTCATTTCGTTGAAGCAATCCGTTCTGATAGAGAGGTACATGAGTTGCAACGTGAAATTTTTCTATTCGTTGACTTGCTAACATTGCAAAGGTGTGCATAGACACATAGAAACGGCACATGTCAGAGGATTCCTTTTATCTTGGACTTTAGTGAGGAATCTCCAACATTTTGTACTGACACCTTTTTGTTTTTGAGGACAACTAGAATATCTTCTTTAATTTCAGCACTTTTTGTCCTGAAAAGCATGAAAGTACATTTCATTTCTTCCATAGACCATTAGTAGCACAAGTGTCAAATATTTCTCTAAGTGTCAAAGGTACAGTACTTGTATATCAAAAAGCTAACTCAGCACATATCAGTAAATATATTATAAACTATTTAATACTTACCCCAACTCAGCTTTTCTTACTCTAAGTAAACTGAGTTGTTTTCCTTTAAACAAACTCAAGTAGACTTCATTAATAAAGAGTATACTTAGTACTCAAATAATTTAACTATACTAGTCAGTTTATTATTTCCAAAATGTTTAAGTATTGCGAAGTACTATTAACTTGGGTTCAACATAATCCATGTTTCTCTTCTCAAGCTCCTTTCTAAGAGCCTTAAACTAGTCATCAAAATTGATCCTTGTGAACTTATTATCAAGTATCGGATGAAGATTTATGTTTGGATTCATGTTCAACCTAGATATAAGATAGAAATTGTTTAGACACCAATTGTACGACTCCTCAAATGTGTCTCCAATCTGTATTAACTCCAATGATATGGACAACTAACCAATTTTGGTTAAGACATTAACTCCATCTAGTCTCATGACCAAACACATGTTAAGGGAAAGCATGTTGTCTGTGTCCTTACATCCGATAATAAGGTTCATATTTTTTACGGGAAGACAATCTACCGCCTTAATATTTTTGTACGGATTTTATTAGTGCCACTGGTCCCGCCCTAGTCTAGGTCTTAAATGATGGATATGATTATGATAATAATAATTTCGAGCTATTTGGAATTAGTAACTCTAAGTTAACATGCTCAAGACCAGTACATCATAATCATTCCATTATGATAAGACTCCACATAGCATGTAAAACAAACAAGGTCCATGTTTAAGTTCTTGCACCTATGTCTATAAGTTTTAATTTAACAACTTAAACCATGTTTGTAAAACCATATGTGAAATCCAATTCCCATACTAGAAATCAACTAAGTCATAAAAATACCATTAGGTACACTTGAATCTAATATCGATGGAGATTTTCAGGTCTGAGAAGCCCCCTTAAAGTGAATGATCATCCAAGTCCTATCCTTGCCAAAATAACCATGGGCATTTCCATTCATTGTACCACGGATAAATGATTTAAAGATTTTATTCCTTAACTTAGTGAAGTATGGGATTACTCTTAATTAAAGCATTTACACATGTGTAAAACATTGTTAATTTATATGATAATCACCTAGACTAAGTTTGAGCAAAACCTCAATCTAGTTATCACATCATTTTCTATAATAGAAATTGAAACCTAAGTCATGCATAACATACTTTAATCAATTCATAAAAAATACCAATTTCATCATATTATAATCAATCATGCATAGCATAAGGCAGATTCTAATACCTCTGTTGGTTAATTATAGTAATTGAACATGCAATGTTGCAAGGTGGAATTTCAAAACTTAAAATTAACCATAAAGGATCTCCTAAGAATTCCATGATTGATACAATCTAAGTTAAAATGTTCCATAGATGCTAATAAGTTTATAAAACTTATAAAAGAAACCTAGCATCTATGTTAAGAACATTACCAGTTGATGCGTACTTCTCTCTTTGGCATTACCTTAGAGCAATTTGGCAGAACTCCATTGGCGTTAGCCTCCAAACTAGGATAGCCTCTACGATTGATCCACACAGATCTTCACCAACCTAAACCTCCTCTGAGGTAGAACCCATTGGTAGTCAACAGGTGCTAAACTGCTCGAGGACCAACCTGAAAATATTAATTGAAAAGGCTCATTTCAAAATAGAAAGAGCTTACTAAAGAATTCTTCATTGCTTAAAGAAACTCATGGAGGATGTCTCAAAATCTTGTGAAGAAAAGATATCGAACTCAGGGAGAAAGGATGAGCTAAAGTACGTTAAAAGGAGGAGAAGGGAGTCCTATTTATAGGGAGAGGGAATTATTTCTCACCACCATTTAGTAATGTGGCATGGTAAAATCCAATCCCACAAATAGGCTTAACTGCGCGGATCCTTTGGATCCACTGGCTAACCTTCTACATAGCCTGATTATGCAGCCTGTGCACTGCCTCCACAAGGCAAGCCTTAACGGGCTTGCATTATACAGTGAGATTCGCTTGCGAGCCTTCCCGTAAGCAACTTGCAAGCAGCGCTAGCTGCCCGTGAGCTTTTCAACTCTCGGGGCAGCTGCGTTGGCCCTACACTGAATAACCCATGTTCGTTTCGGGGCCACTAGCAATGGGAAAAATTCCCTTTCTTCAATTAGTGCAATATTCCAAATTTTCTCTTTTAATTCTTTTAATTATTAATTTGGTCCAACCAATTTATAATTCATCAAAGAAATTCGACAACCTTTATATTCTCGGCATAGGCCCATTCTATAGGTTCTTAACTCAACCCGGTAAAGACCCAAAATGTGTGACTTCATAGGATCCCGAATTATAGAGTCGCTAGAGGTTAACCTAAACTTAGCTTCCCATCCGAGAACTTATAGGCTCAGTGTTCCAGATCGATATGGAACCTAATAACTCTATAATCAAATGAGCTTTCAGGGAAAGACGTATGATCCCTTGATACCCGAAATGTCACGTGCCTGTGACTTTATCTGGTTCTGTAGTTGTAAACAGTATAATGCACTTCTTCCATCAAGTTAAGTACCATCTAGTTTATTGATCTCGAATTAAGTGTTAGCTCATGTAATAGTCGTGGTTATCCTAGAATTAAACTTTTTCACGAAGAACACCACTCACCATAATGTATCAAGATTGACTAGAAACCCGTTCTATCAATCTTATACTCTGATAAGAGGTTTATGAGTGTGTCTTTTCAATAAGAGGACCTAAGGTACATCTCCCATTATATCATTATATTAGGAGAGATGGATCCCATCTTTACTACTTGGCTATCAACATGTGATTATCACTATACCTGTAATCACCCGTATCATCCTGATCACCAGGGTATGAATATGTATGACCCAAAGTATAGCAACACCTATATAAGGTAACCAATATCTCAGGTCTGAGGATACTTGTACTACTACTGCAATAATACATGACACCAACACATGGATACAGTTATTTTCGAGTGTCTATCTTGTAACTGTCTCCAATGTATTACCCGAATACATTCATCTGATAACTCAAGGTACCACCTTCAGCTCATGAGATTGGCTGCTTGGATCTAATCTAAGGAGTAAGCCTACACATGCTAGTCTATTCGCTTCATTGATGTCAAGTCTCAATGAAATTTGACTAGGGATATTTCAACTATTCATGGTAACAAGTATGTGTAGTTCTCACACCACATAGCTCCCACTATGTCCTTACATTTTTATGCTATGAAGTAGTCACGGACTTTGTCTTATCAGTGAGCATATATAAAACCACATATATATGATACTAGCGAGATACATTAATTAAAAAAATCACTGATAAATAACAAAGATGCCTTTATTATTAGTAATAATAATCTAAAATTGTTCGTTCATTATAACTAATTAAGCTATATCACCCTAATTGCCTCTAGGGCATACATCTTATCTAACAATAAGTACCATCCAATTTATTGAGCTTGGATTAAGTGTCATGAAGAAAACCACTCGCATTTATGTATCGAGATTAACTAGAAACTAGTTCTATCAATCTCATTCTCTGATAAGAGGTTTATGAGTGTGTCACTTTAACAAGAGGCCTTAAGGTACAACTCCCATTATGACACTATATCAAGAAAGATGGATCCCATCTTGACTACTCGGCTTACCAATGAATGATAATCACCATATCATAATCACCTGTAGCATCTTGATCACCAGGTTATGAATAAATATGACCTTAAGTATATTAATTCTCACACAATGTAACTAGTATATCAGGTTTGAGGATACTTGTACTGCTACTGCAAATAAGACATGACACTAACACATGGATATAATTATATTCGAGAGTTTATCTTACAAAGGTCTTTACTGTATTACCAGAATACATTCATGTGTTAACTCAAGGTACCACCTTTAGCTCATGAGATCGATTGCTTGGATCAAATCCAAGGATTAATCATTCACATGCTAGTTTGACCACTACATTGATGTCCAGTCTCAATGAAACTATGACTAAGGATATATAGACTTTTCATATTAACACTTGTTTGTAGTTCTCACACCACATAGCTCCCACTATATCCATGCACTTTCACGTTATGAAATAGTCACAGACTTTCTCTTATTTTATAAATGAACATATACTTAATAGCATACATATAATACCAACCATCGATATATAACAAAGATTCCTTATTATTGATAAAAAATAATCTTAAATTGTTTGTACATTAGTGATTAATAAAGAGATATGCCCCTAATTACCTCTAGCGTATATATCATGTTTAACAAAATGTTGGCACAACTTACCAATGGGTAGTGACAACTTTGCTCCATTATATAATCTATATAGAGGTCGAAGTCTATATCAATGACATGTTAGTTAAGTTTGCAAATTTAGAAGAGCACCCAAAGTTGTTAGACCATTTCCTCACAAGAATAGAGAAGTAAAATTTGCACCTCAATCCAAAAAAATGTGTTTTTGGTGTGACATCAAGCAAACTACTAGGGCACATTTTGAGTCAAAGTGGGATAGATATGGATTAAGATAAGATAAAGGCTATCCACTAAATGCCATATCCCTAGACATAAAAGGAAGTGAGATCATTTTTAAGGTTAATTCAGTACGTCAGTTGTTTCGCGGATCGATTGATTACCATTTGTTAGCCCATATATAAGCTACTGAAGAAGAAGCAGTCGATAGTTTGAAATGATCAATTTAGTAAACCTTTAATAGAATTAAGACTTATTTCATCAATCCACTAGTTTTTAACTCATTGACTCCTAACATGCCTCTCATCCTCTATCTGGCTATTGAAGAGTCTTTAGTACGGAAATGCTTGTTTAAGAGCAGGATGATAAGCATGAGCATGGAATGTATTACCTGAGTAAGAAGCCTTTTGAGTATGAAAGCTGATATACAGTTTTTGAGAAGACCTGCACGACCATGGTCTAGCTCACTAAAATACTCAAGAATTTCCTCAATTCCTATTAAATTCAATCAGTGGCAAAGATTTTCCTTTGAAGAATCTATGTTAATCTATGACATTAGCTGGCATGCTTTCTCGCTGGTTGCTCCTCCTCTCTGAATTTGACATTGAATATGTCACTAAGAACGTGATGAAAGGTCGAGCCATCGTAGAATTCCTCACTAATCAATCCCTATATTCTGACTACATTGAGAACTTAGATTTTTGTGATGAACAACTAGCTATCCATGAAGTAGTAAAGCAAGAGTGGACTTTGTTCTAATGGAGCTATGAACCGTTGAGGGGCAACTCTCTAGCTTATCTTAGCTATGTCGTAGAATGATGCTAACTCGCTCTCTCAGCATCTTGTATTTCCCATCACTGATAATGGGAATGAATATGAGGCGAGCCTCTTTGGAATATAAGCTATGAGAAATGCTGGTGTGCCGGAAGTTACCATCATCGAGAATTCCACCTTAGTCATTCAACAAGTTGTTGGAGGTTGGGAAATCAAAGTAGAATATATTCTTGGGTATCTTGACACAATTTGGAATTTGGTCGTGAAATTCATGAAATGTATGTTTCGGCATGTACCCCAAGATTGGAATCAAATGATTGATTCCTTGGCTACCTTAGCCTCTACATAGGAAGGTCCCCAATCCTAATCCATCAGACCCATTTGCATCCAGTCTGCTGAAGAGCCCTTTTGCTACATTTCAATCTTGAATGTTATAAGCATAAATGAAAAAATGTTGGTATCAGGGAATAGTTTGATTGGTCTGAGATGGTAAATTCCCTTTAGGGGCAACAGACTCAAAATGATTATCTCTTCTTCGATTGGCTGCTCAATTGAGGATTGCTAGTGATGACCTATCTAAGCGCGCTAGTGATGGTATGCTACTTCAATGTCTTTCCGAGAAAGAAGCTACCCTGGTAATGAATCTCATTAATGGGGGTGATTGTGGCCCTCACATGAAATTGTTTAACTTCGGTGAAGAAGATTCAGCGATAAGGCTATTTCTCGACCATCATGATATCCTATTGTATCTCCGAGATGAGTAAATATCATAAACCAAATCTATGAGGACATTAGTCATTTACCTCCGTCTGATCTCCACAATCTCTCAACTCTTTCACCATTCTAAGCGTTGGGGATTGATATTATTCGTGATATTCGACCCTCTTCAACTAATGGGTATCGATACATCATTATGCGGTAGACTACTTCTCTAAGTGGGTAGAGGCCAAATACTTCACCAATATAACCACTAAAAATGATTAAATTAATTGAGCAGCACATATTTGGGCACAATGGGATGCCTCATCATATTGTGTTCAATAATGGAGTTCAATTTCAAGGGGTAACAATTTATTTGTTTGAAAAATATGGCATTGAGCATCACTTCTCTTCTCCCTCTCAACCCAATGATGTAGTAAAACCAACAAACAAGTTAATTAAGATGATATTGTCCAAAATGGTGAATACCTACCATGATTGGGCAAACATGCTTTCATTCAAACTTTGGGGGTATGGAACCAATGTTTTTACACTAACAAACTAGACTCCTTTCTCCTTAGTCTACATGATAGAAGTCGTCCTCCTAGAGGAAACCGAAGTCGGATCCCTAAGGGTAGCTCTACAAACCAAGTTGAAATAGTGGGATTGGGCAAAAGCCATATTTGAGTAATTGAACATGATTGATGAGTGTTGCTTGAAGGCTCTAGATCATCTCTAGATGTCTTAACAAAGTATGGTAAGAGCTTAAAATAAAAAATTCAAGCATAAGAAATAACCTCTTGAAGCCTAGGACTTGGTTCTAAAACAACTGAAACCCTCAAATGAGGATGCTTGGGGAGAGTTCAAGCCCAATTGGGTAGGCCCGTTCTTGATCAAGAAAATCCTTTACAAAGGAGTAGTTAAAGTAATGTACATGATAATGAGTTTGTGAATCCGATCAACCAAGAATGACTTAAGCGCTATCATGTTTAGGTTAAAGAATTATAATTTCAAAGGCATCACAATGAAAAAAAAGTGATTCATCAAGAAAGCTCCTCAGTTGTCTTCTTTCATACAGTTGAGCAAAAATTAGGGTATTATTTTTCTGATTAGTTCATCAAAGTAAAAACCCAAAAAGGGCGCTATGGGCAAAATTAGGGCAATGAGAGAAACAGTCTGTTGTCAACTTGAAAATCCAAAAGGGTATGTTGGTAACAGAGGTTAAATCATTGGATATTTTTTGTACCCCGGTTATTGTAATTCAAAAATTTGTCATTATTATTGAGTCATTAAGTGTATATTTATAATTGGATACATGTGTGATGTGTTGAGAAACAACGCAAGTAAAGCAAGACATTTGCAAAAAAATAATAAGAAAAAAAAACAAAAAAAGAAAGATAGGCAAAAAAATTCGAAAAGAATAGCATATGCAAGAATTGAGTCTGCTGGATTGAAAACCTGAAAGAATGAACCATTCAAATGTTAAGACAATGTTCGATAGATTGAAAACCTGTGTGGGAAGTCTAAGAAAAAATTAGAACAAAAGAATATTCAATTCATCGCATCTTTTCAAATCTACAAACAATGCATGAGGCAATCCCCTGAATGAAAGACGAATATTAGATCTGCAAAAGATGTCCTAAGATCGTCCTAAGATAATCCCCCGAAAATAATTATTATAGCCAATGATGTTGTGTTAGTTTAGCTAAGATTAGGCTTAAAATAATGTATTTTTTCTCATCTTGATGCTTTTTAATGGATAATAAGCAATATGAATATGTTAAATGAAAAATATTAGTATACTTTATGCTTATAACAATAAACAACTTAACAAATGAAATAAGTAACTTCGTTCAAACCCGAATCTTGAAGTTATGGTATAGAATTGTACTTGGAAATGATGATATACTGGAATTGTTTTAAAAAGAACTAATGTAAGTGGTGACTCTATGTTTTAATTTAGGAATTCAGGTTCTTAAATCATTTAAATTATTTTTGAAGTAGCTTGTCCCTCATTTGGAATAAATTAATGGGAAGAAATAGTTGGCATGTCTCGAAAAGTAGTGAAAAGTCCCAAACTATGAAAAATTTCCCAAATAAGGAATAGACCTGATCTACTTGCCCCGATCGTTGAAAATGTCATTCCCTCATATTTTGTCTATTTTAAACTAAAATTTTGCAACCTAATTAAAAAAAATACAATATAACATTGTGAAAACTTCAGAATATTTTTAGAAGTACAAATATTTTTTAATTAAACATGTTGGTATATATCATTCAATCAACTAAGCTTTTATCTCACACAAGCGAGGACGATTATATGGATATTCTGATGCAATAAAGCTTTATCGAATGCCAAATGTTCATTAAAATCTAATTAATGTATAATAGTTTCTCTCCATGTAATCTTTGGACTACATCTTTCCCTACTCTTACCTTTTATTCTTATGCTCTCACACTTCCTAACTAGGGTATCTTTTGGTCTTTTTAGCACATGACCATACCATCTTAGTCATCTTTCTCTCCATTTATCTTTAATTGTATTGCACCAATCTTTTAACGAATATAGTAATTCCTAAATTAATTCATTCTTGTATGATTGCTCATCCACCTAAGCATCCTCATTTTGGCTACACTCATTCTCTATATATGTTGTGCTTTAGTCGTCCAACATTCACTAATGTATATCATAGCTAGTTTAACAACCTTCTCGTAAAATTTTCGTTTTACTTTCTGAGGTATCTTTTTATCACACAAGACTCTTGTTTCACTTCTCCAGTTCAGCCATCCAACATTGATCCAATGGGATATATCATCATCTATCATCCCATCATCTTGAAATATTTATCCTAAATACTTAAAAAAGTTCACACTTTGATACAATTGTACCGCCTAATTTTACTCTATATATTTTCACTCCTCAAATTGAGAGGGCAATACATGCATAGGCCAATTCAAAACAAACAAGGAGGGGTGACATAGAACATAGATGAAATAGCAATCCATGTGATTATTGTTGGGGAATTACTGAAAATGACTTGGATCATCTCTGAAGTCATGATAACACTTTTAGATTGAAACTAATTTAGTGGTTGTCCCAAATTTTTCAATATGACAAAATTATAGTAAAAATCAAGAACTTAGAATGAATTTTTGTTGTGAAGAAAAGTGAACTAGATTGTAGAATACATTGCCAAAAACTACTTTCAGAAGATGTTGCCAATGCTAGGTTTTTATAAGCCTGAAAAGAGCAGTTGCAATCAAAGAAATAGCGTTGCGAAAAGTCATGTCCATTCGAGCACTTGCAATGATTCTAAATAGAAGAATTGCATAAAGTCGCTCTTGGACCATCGTAAGCTTAGTATCGTAATAGAACTTGAACAAGCATGCACTTGAACTTGAACAAGCATGCACTTCGCACTCTCCTAACTTGTTCGATGAAATATTATGATCGCAATGATCTAATTGATCCAATTACACTAAATTATGAAAAATCATACGATCAAATGCTGATGTTGCCATGTGAGATTGATTGTAACATAGTCATGTCCTTTATTAATGCATTTAACTAATTAACCGGTTTGATGCATCTAAATTCATTAAACTTATCATTAGAAGTTCATTTACTTTGGAACTCATAAATGTTTCACTTACACGACCCTTGAACTAGTTAAAATAGACCTTATAGTTCTTTTAAGTATACCTCATTCATAGCCCTGAATTTGATAAATGTGGATCTTATAGCTCCCCATACTAACACCCTCGATATTGTTATATCCAAACAATATTTTATTTGATGTCTTGCGTAACATCTTCAATTTAATTTCACTCTATATATTTTCAGTACATTTCTTAAAAGGAAAATAACTTGCATCGTAGATCTTCCCGATATAAACCAAACACATTTGCAATTGAGGAATATTCCTAAGTTTATGTTTAATCACTCTCTCCGAAAGTTTCACCATATGACTCATCAATTAAATGCCTTTATAATTTGTGTAGTCTTGAATATCTCCTTTGTTCTTAAATAAAGGTATTATAGTACTTCTTATCTACTAGTCTGACATTCTCCTCCCTATATAGATAGAGTTAAATAGATTAGTTAGCCAAACTATTCCCTCATTTCCAAGGCATTTTGATTCCTCAATTGGTATGTTATGCTGCCCACATGCTTTCCTTACCTTCATCCTTTTTAGAGCTCCATTCACTTCATTAGGTGTATTTCTTCAAGTATAATTAAGATTCCTATCAACATCATTTACCCCTAAACCTATAATATCTTTTCCCTTTCTATCACTAAACAAGCGATCCAACTAGTTTCTCTCTTTAATCTCTTTATCTCCAATCAACACACCCTGAGTTTCATCCTTAATGCACTTATCCATTCAAGTCCTTTATCTGTTTATCACTTAATCATGCTAGTTTGTATATATCTTCCTCCCATTTTTGTGTTCCCAAATTTTGTATACACCTTCTGGGTGTTTACCACATGCTTTTGAAAAATCATATAATAAATTGACAATTTTAGAAAATTGCTGTAATTTTGATGAATAATTCTAAAATAATATGGTTAAATTATAAGAATATTAAAATTATTGAAATGATTTTTGAAAGACTAGAAGTTTTAAATGAATATTTTTCTTTCTTTGCAAACCTTGAAATCACATGCATCCTTTTGTAAAGAAAAATTTAACAATGAAAATTTTACAAAATAGTCAAACCACATGGCATAGTTTTTAAGTTAACCCTTTTATAAATTGTATTACTCCATTCATATTTATCCATAACTTTCCTTTGATCTTTCCTTCCTATAAAACACTCCCAAAACATGCCCCCAAACAGAGATTTAAGCATTGTAATGGGTTGTGGTTAGTAAGAAGGTGGTCATGGCGCTACTCGCGAATCTAAGAGGGTTATGGAGAGTTAATTAAGCCAAAAAAATTGTGGCAAATTTTGAAACCCTCAATAATATCCAAAAAATTTGATTTAGCCATGGAAGAATGTTTTAAATGAAGGAGATGAAGGAAAAAAGATGACAATGAGGAATTTGGGATTCCTTTTTATTAGGTATATATCAAAAAATGGTCATTCTCCTAAACTATTTAGGTCCTATATTTACTATTGATGCCCAAATTGAACCTAGCAAGTGCACTAGATTGTGTATAGTAGTATCGAGAAAGACCAAGTGTCATTCCCATGACGAGAAAGGAAAATAATTAATTTTATAGGCTATTTACTAGGTTAGGGGGTTTAAATATTTGAGGTGATTTGAGAGAAACAATTAAAATAAAGATTGCTATAAAATAATAGAAGACAGAAACAAGGTTGCTTTAAAATAACAATATTGAAGACACAAGCTTTACTAGGCCATTAGGCAGTGCTTATGGTGCTTCCTCTCCTTTACCGTGCGAGTTATCCACTTACAGATTAGTCCTTAAGCATTTAGTTAAACAAAGCATCTAGATTAAATTCTAGAACTTTTAGCAAAAGTTTATTATCCTCTCGATGCGTGTAAACTTAGGTGATTGTTAAGAGGTACAAGGTTGCTAGTCATTACCTTTTGGTTCCTAGCTTCCCAATCGTACATAGGCTAGCTAGACCCATGAGACATTAAAAACAATAATAATTAATCTAATAAAATATTTCATGTTGGTTTAAAGGATAATCTACACCACAAACAAGCCGCCGGCAGAGCCTAACAAGCTTGCTGGGAAACTACTCACTATTCATGTTAAAGACAATAACAAAATAAATTAACTGCATGAAACAAGTAGATAATATAAATAGATAAAGTAGTAAATGAAAAAACACATAAAAGTACTTACAACAAGAGCCTAAGGTGCTCTCAAAAACTAAATGAAGCTTATATACTAGTCCTTAATCCATAAGCAATTTGTCAAGGGGTTCTTAATATAATATTATAAAATATTTAGGGCCATTAGATTACTACTTGATGGCTAAGTAAAGGGCAAGTGGCATCACGCCAAAGATCTGATTTTCCCTTCAAAAGACTTCCTTTCCCTTCAAGAAATGCTCAAACAAAGATCCACTCACAACTCGACACTTAGCATCCTTATTGGATACACTTTTCACTCCTAAATCTGGAAATCATCAGCAAACTTATTGACAAGTGTATAGTTACACTTATTATCATGATATTTTCAATTATAAAATGTTATGGTTTAGAGTCATTTTATTCTTCATATAAAAGATTTCACGTGGTATGTAGTTGTTTTTTATGCAAATGCAGAAACTAGGTGAATTTGTCAAAGATCAGGATCGAAGTTGTCAAAGATCAGTAAATTTGCAAAGAAGAAACATGAAGAAAAGCACATGTCATGATTGTAACACCCATTCACGGTCATGACTTGTCATTCTTTACAAGCAGAAAGTTATAAACCAATGTTCGTGATCGTGACATTTATATCACGCTCGTGACCTTATGACGGTTATTGGTTAACTCTTTTCAACTACCAACCACTAGAAAAGAACGGTCAACCACCATCAACCGCCATCAACTGTCAAATGAAAAGATACCTTTTCGAAGTTAACCAATCATGAAAAGGTGTCTTTCCATTGTGGATAAGGATGAATCTTTGCATCCAATCATATTGAAGTGATGCAACCCTTCGCCAATGGACATGACTCTTCGTTTAGATAGACGCAACCCTTCGCACTTAATAAATAGCATTCAAAACCCAACCATTTTCATGCATGGTGTGTAGCACATATGGTGTGTGTGGAATTATAGTATGCGTGATACACATTAGAGAGTGAAAATATATAGATTTCACTATGTTCAAAGTTGTAGTGAGAAAAATGTATAAGTGATTCGATAGATGTTTCGATCACTAGATTTCTAAACAAATTCGAGCGATTGTTGTATGAGTGTAATTGCAAAGCACTTATCAGTAAACTTTTTCATTCTTCAACATTCATTTAGTCGATATTCACAAAAAATAGCATCCTGGCGGAGGTTTTGTATGAGTCGAGATCGAATTCGAAGAAGATGCAGGAATTGCAGAAATTGATGACTCCCCTTAAAGATTGGATACAGTTAGATCAATATTAGCTTTCACTTACATACCTTACAACTTTACTTTATTTCTACTTATACTTTCTATTTCAAAATTTATGATATTACTATGTGTCATAATGAGTATTTCATCTTACATCATTTATATTAATCAAGTTATATGCTTTTGAGTTAGCTTTAAAAGTGATTTTGGGGTTAACAAGAATGTGTATAGTCACTGGATCTGTGATTATAACGCTGTTTACTGACTCAACATTTTTGGAGTGGTAACTTGCTAAATATGGCTATGTGAGAGCGACCCGTACTAAGCATAGTATTATTGTTATCCAAGTTCTTATAAGTGTCATAATTCATTTACCCTAGATTTAGAAAATTCATTTCATGTGTTCTTCTGCTGTGAATTATTGAATATTTGGGCGTCTAGAACCGTATTTGTTGAAGTTATATAGTGTATGAAATCTTCTTGATGATTTTGCATGTTTTTCTCTACTATACTTGTTCTTAGGGAATATCTATATAGTTTACATCGTCTCTAGTCTGTTCATGCATCTATCTATTCATCAGTCTACCATCCAAACCCTCCAATACAATTTATCTTATTTCTTTTGTTCCGTAACTTTAGTTGGTGTTTAGAACCGAATTCCTTCCCTATGAGATCGATATCTTTTAAAACTATATCGAAACTGTATACTTGCAGTGGTCATCATTTTTTCATTTGATAACCGGTATTAACAACTCCTGCTCATATTTTAAATTTTTATTTTATCAGTAGAAAAGTGGGGAACAAGGTTTTTTGCATCGTTACTGAATATAAGCCTATCGGAACCAGAATAGTCAAAATCTTACAATCACTTATTATAATTTCTAGCAACCTACAAAATAGATTTAAATGCTCATAATTTCAAAAATTTAACTCCAAATTAAATAATTCCAAAGTAAAATACTTATGTATTTATGGTGCTTTTTCCACTTATCAAGATCCCCATACTTAGACGTTGCTTATCCTCAAGCAATACCAAAGGAAAAGAATAAAAGAAGAAAGAATAACTATGAAAAAGCTTTTAAAACAAAGACAGAGAAAACTAAAAATAAATCATGATAAAGAAGTTCAAACAGAATACAAATCTTGAATAGGAGATGATTGAAACCACATTAGTAAGTTAAGTTAGCATAAAAGGAAATTTAAGAGAAGTAACCTAGAGCAAATTAGTCAATAACATGGCATCGATGCAATTTTTGTGCCTCATAAGGAAATTCACTCAAATCTCACAAGTGTTTAGGTTTAAGATGCAATAGATTCACTCCTCAGCTAAACATAGCAACCTTAATTCTATATGCTTAAGAATCAGTCTCATCTTCATCAGTTTGTTAATCACAACACATTATCAAATAGGTCTTTAAAAAAGGTTGTAATGTAGGTAAGTAGTTAGGTACAAGAAAAGATATTTCGAGTTTGGGATTTTACCATAATAAAGCAATCAAGGGTTGCAGCAAGTTTCTCTATAAAAATAGACTCATGAGGTAATCTTAAAGTTGTACAAATTCAAGGACATTTTTTTGGAGCATAATTGACACAATTTGAAAAATGAAAAGATTTTTGAGTATTCCAGTAATAAAATTTTGGCAAGCATAAATATTTGAAGATATTAACAGGCTTGCTTCATAACAAGATCAACAGTAGCTAGGTTGCTACTATTTTTGTCAAGGTATTTGCAGAGATCTTATTTTCTTGAAAAGCTAGATAAAGGTTGCCTTAAAAATCTATAATTTATTCAAATATCCAAGAATTGATTAAAAGTTTAAGTCTCAGTGAATTTTTTTAAACTTGCTTTAATATTTGAAAACTTCTCATGGAAAAATCCAGGTGAAAAAGGAAAATCAAAGTGAAAGGATATGGCTAAAAATATTTTTGGCTTAAAAAGAAATGGTTAGTGGCTCAAAGGGGTTATCTGTATGGGAAAAAAATTCATTTTGGGTGGCTTTAAGGCTAAAAGGTGGGCTGAATCCTAATGCTTTCATCATCTTATGTAAGTGATTAACATTTGGTCTTAACAAGTACAAACCAAATAAACTTCTAGATTAAGTTTACATGTGCCATCTCACTCAATAAGAAATTAAGCAATATTTAAGGCTCAAAATTCTTACCATTACAGCTTGATCACATTAGCCAAGAATTGAAAAACATCTCGTATATACAAGTTTAAATTCATTTAGCCAATTAATTCTGTTTATGTAATTTAATCATCAAAATGCCAAACTCTAAACATTCTCTAAAAACTAAATTGTATAATCATAGCAGAATAAAACATCACAACATCTGTACAAGACAATTTCCAAAATAAAAAAAATTCAAAAACATGTTTAAAAATGGCATTACTCAGTTTAGCAACCTATCTAAGTAGGGAATAAACACTGGCAACAACCATGTTCAGGAATACAAGAAATTAAATAAGGAATTATCATTACCATAACACTGAGCAATAATTAAATCAGGGTCTAGCCCTTCATCCCCATTCTTAAATAATGCTTTATCCTCAAAGAATCATCAACATAGTGGAATACAAGGTTGCAACAACCTAAAAGCTATAAGAAAAATATAAATACAAGGCACAAGTGGAAGCAATATACCATACTTGGGTGAGAGGGGTTTTGACTTTTACTATTTTATTTGGAGGGAAGAATGAATTTCCCCCTCTTCATTTGGCTTGCTTTGGACATCCTCTTTATTCGTGGTTGAGGCAGGGTTGGAGGTATCTATGTTAAGGTCAAACTTCGTGGAGCTCTTTTCCAATTTCACCTTCAAAGAGGGTTTAAAGTCCTCACTACCCTCCAAATCAACCTTCCTGCTCTCCAACAAGGCTACCCTCTTCTTAATCAGCTCAATTCTAGCCCCATCAGCCTCCCTCTACTCCAGAATTGTCTCAATCAGAGACAACAATTTTGTTGTTGCTAGTGTGGCAATCTTCTCCAAATCACTGAAGATATCAGTGTTGATCCTTCCCCTAGAGCTTGTTTAACCATCCTTCTTAAAAATCCTCTTCCTTTTGGCAATAGGCTCATCATCAGGGATCTCCACAGCTTGACAGCCTCCCTCTCCATAGCAACATGGTAAGGCAACCATTTAGAGCAAATTTTCTTACAAACTTGAATCTTTGAAAGGTTGTTGAAATCTAGTGGGCAGGGAAAAGTGCATGATTAAGGCTTGTAGTAGAGAAATTGCTCAACATCTTCTTGGAAATCTTGGTGATATAAGATCTAATCATGATCTTCTTATTAGGGTTGCTAGCAAGAGAGGCAACGTACTTGGCAAAGAAACCATCAATGTTCAATTAGTGACCTTTCTCCATGCACTAGATAGCAAACAAATTATCATTTGGAACCCTAGAGGGGCACTCCTTTCTAAATAAAGAGCCTAAGAGAAACTTGTAGTCTTTCACCAACCTTGCGCTATCATTAACACACTACTCCTCTCCAGTGATATCTTTCCATAACCCAATAGCATCAAAATCAACATCCACAACTCCAAGGTACAAATTTAAATTATTCAAAGAACAGCATTTGTTGAACTCGAATAGACAAAATCTATATTTTGTTGGGTAATCCACAGCTTTAATCTTTGTATTCACAAAATACGTGCTCAAGAACTCTAGAGTAAGCTCTCTATAAGAAGGCTCATTTTTCTCCGTGAACAAATTCAAGCCTTCTACCCTTAGAAAGTTACGAAAACCTTCTTCCAGGCCCAAAGTCCTTAACACTTCCTGTCCAATCCCTTTAGAGACCATGAAATCCTGAGCACTGAAGAAATTGTACTTTTCCCTCTCAATTTCATAGGAAAATTCAGACATCCTCTTGAGTGTGAGTTCCCAAACAAGGAAACTTCTTTCAATAGCGGGGGTTGCTAAGGAAGTGGGTGTGGCTTGCTTTGTTAGAGTCCTTGCCAGTATTTTCCATGAAACTTTATATCTAGTGTTAACCATGACTACAAAATGAGAAATGATGAAAAATTTGAAGGAAATTGAAAAGGTGAGAAATCAGGGAAGATGAGAGAGAGAGAGGAAAGAAGTTGAAAATTTTGAAAAGTGAGATGAGAGAGGAAAATTTTGAAATTTAAATATAAAGAAAAGTAATTTTGATTATGTAAAAGTAAGTGGTGGTGAGTTGTAAAGGTAATATCAATGTGTTTTTCATGCACGAATATTTAATTTTGAAAAAAAAATTAAATTTAAAAAAGATAAGTTTTAGTTAATTAAGCTTAAAAAGTGGGATGGGATAAAAAATGAAAAAAATTTGAGAAAACATGGTCAACTCCTAATTTGTAAATGCCGAATTTTTAGTGCATGGGTTAGTGAAAATAATTTAATTAATTTGTTATTAAAAATTCAAAAACCATTTGAATTCCTCTTCAAGAAAAACATTAATTAAGCTAAAATAGTAAATTAAATTAGATTTAATTAGGAAAAATAAATGCAAATGGAAATAAAATGTGTTTATGATCTTTAAAGAAACAAATGCAATCCCGTTAATTAAGGAGTAAGAAAATTAATTTAGACTAATTAGTATAAAAATACCATTTTGACCAAAATTAGATTAATGCTTTTTAGAAAAATTAGTGATGCATGTGTTTAATTTTTACTTAATTAGTGAAGTGAATGAAATTAATTTAGTTCTAAAATGAGATTAAAAGTGACTTTAATCAAAAGGAAAGAAGTGGAGAAGAATGCATGTCATGCATGTATAGTTTAATTAAAATCAAATATTTAAAATGAAAAAGAGAAGTTGAAAGGAAAGTGGGAGTGAAATGATAAGCCATGCCTAGGGTGAGTTGTGATCAATGCTTACATCACTTCCTCCTAATGTCATCATTACTTTTATGCGTGATTCATTACCCAAGTCTATAGAGAAAGTGACATATGTATGATTAGGTGTAAAAGAAATAAGTTTTTTTCTCCCTCAATTTTACTTTTACATATTTAATTAACAAAAAGAAAAAAAAATCTTACTCCCCTAGTGACGTAAATCACAACATGCATTAGAAAGGTTAAGTTTTTATATATATTTAAAAGCCCATTAATTAAATTAAGAAAACTAATTGGATTTGGGTTAATTTAAATTAATTCAAACCAAGTGTGTTCCAAAAGATATTAAGTATGATGAGAAACAACAAGTTGGATTTGGTTGGGTTAATCTAAATAAATTCAAACCAAGTGTGTTCCAAAAGATATAAAGTATGATGAGCAACAACAAGTTGAATTTGGGACTCTCATGTTGCTTCCCCATACTTACTCCATTTGTACAGCTACAAAATAAAAATAAAATAATTAAAAATAATTAAAATAAGCACACAAAATAAGCTGCAAAATATTCGCAAAGATAGAAAAATGAGCTTGGGCTCATCAAAATGCTTCAATTGGTGTTTGAAGCGGACACCAATCTTCCCAAGGTTACCTAAGATAGAAGAAGGCAATGGTTGTCTGTAGCAGCCTTGTTCAATTTGTTGTACAAGTATGGTTTCAAACTTTGACCATTTACTTTGAATGTTTGTCCATCAATGTTGGCAACTTCTATGGCCCCTGAGAATACACTATTGTAATTGTGTAAGGGCTTGTCCGTCGTGATTTAGGCTTGCTAGGAAATAGCGGCAACCTTGAATTGAGCAATAAGACTTTTTGTCCTAGCTAGAATTCTTTCTTGTGGATCCTTTTGTCATACCATTTCTTCACTTTATCCTTGTATCCCATATCATTCTCATAGCTAAAGAGCCTAAACTCTTCTAATTAGTTCAACTGCAACATTCTTTGTTCACTTATAGCATTCTTATCAAAATTAAAAAATGTTAAAGCCCATAAAGCATTAAATTCTAACTCAGCAGACAAGTGACAAGCTTTTCCATAAAGTAATCTAAAAAGTGACATTCTAATTGAAGTCTTGTAGGCTATCCAATAATCCAACAAAGTGTTGTCAAGCTTGCTTTCTCAATCTCGCCTATAATTGCTAACAATCTTTTTAAGAATTGCTTAATCTATTTATTTGAGATTTCAGCTTGCTCATTAGTTTGTGGGTGATATGGTGTAGCAATTTTGTGAGCAATGCCAAATTTCATTAGTATATCAAATTTTTCATTACAGAAGTGGGTTCCTTGATCACTAATGATCGCTCTCGGTACACCAAAGCGAGTAAAAAGGTTTTTTCAAAAATTTAACAACTCTAGCATCACTAGTGGGACTAGCAATGGCTTCTACCCAGTTACTCACATAATCTACAACCACAAGAATGTATTTATTACCATAAGAACTTGGAAATAGTCAAATGGGGTCAATGCCCCAAACATAAAATATTTCGCAAACCATAAAATTGTTTAAAGGCATATCATTCTTAGTTGAGATATTACCTGTTCTTTGGCATTCATTACATTCTAAAACAAACTTGTGGCAATCTATAAAGATTGTTGGCCAATGAAAACCACATTCAAGAACTTTTAAGGGTGTTTACGTTACTCCAAAATGGCCTCCAGCATCCTTGTTGTGACGCTTGGTCAAGATTGTTAGAATCTTCTTCAGAAACACATCTCCTTATGATTTGATCTACAAAAAGCTTAAAAAGAAATGGTTCCTCCCAAAAATAATACTTTATGTCAGCGAAGAATTTTTTTATTTGATGAAAAGATAAATGCACAGGCTTAACATGAGTAGTGAGTTAGTTACCATAATTAGCAAACCAAGTGACCGATCTTACAGCGAGTAATTTCTCATCCAAAAAGGTTTATGTTATATTAGGCTACTCCACAAGGTCTCTAGGAATTCTACAGAAGTGATCTACTGCAACATTCTTGGAGCCCTTCTTATCTTGAACTTCCAAGTCAAATTCTTGAAGAAGCAGCAACCATTTGATAAGCCTTGGTTTGACATCTTTCTTTGCTAGCAACTGTTTCAAGGTTGCATGGTCAGTAAAAAATAATAACTTTTGACAAAATCAAATAAGACTTGAATTTATCTAATGCATAGACACAACAAGCAATTCATATTTAGTCACAGTGTAATTCTGCTAGGTCTCCATCATTATTTTGCTTGCATAATAGATTGGCCAGAAATGTTTGTCAATTTGACCAAGTACTGCTCCAATGCAAGTGTTACTTTCATCACACATAATCTCAAAAGGTTGATCCCATCTAAGAGCAATGAGGATATGAGCTTTGACAAGCTGATTTTTGAGTTCACGGAAGGCTTTGCGATAACCTTCATCAAATTTGAAATCAACTTCTTTGTGGAGGAGTGCTGTCAAGGGTTGTGCTATTTTAGAAAAGTCTTTTATAAACCTTTTGTAGAAACCTACATGCTTAATAAAACTCTTTACTTCTTTGATGGAAGTTGTTTCAACAAGCTTCTTTATAACCTCCACTTTGGTTTGGTCTACTTCAATGCCTTTTTCAGAGACCTTATAACCAAGGATGATTCCCTCCTTGACCATAAAATAATATTTCTCCCAATTCAAGACTAGATTGGTCTCTTTGCAATGAATAAGATAGCTTCAAGGTTGTTGAGGCAAGACTAGAAGGTCTCCCCGCACACAAAGAAATCATCCATGAAGATCTCCACTGTTTTTTCTATCATGTCATGAAAAATGGACATAATACACCTCTGGAAGGTTGCTGGAGCATTGAAAAGTCCAAAAGATATCCTCTTATAGGCATAGACACCATATGGGCAAGTGAAGGCAATCTCCTCTTGATTAATTGGTTGTATGGCAATCTGGTTGTACCCTTAATAGCCATCAAGAAAGCAATAGGAAACATAGCCTGCCAATCTCTTAAACATTTTATCAACAAAGTTAGTGGAAAGTGGTATTTCCTTGTAGTATCATTTAGTTTGCAGTAATCAATGAAAACTCACCATCCGGTCACCATTCTTGTTGGAACAAGCTTGTTTTTCTCATTTACACCACCGTTATGCCTCCTTTCTTGGTTACCACTTGGACCAGGCTGGTCCAAACACTATCAAAGATGGGATAAATTATCCTTAGGTTAAGAAGTTTGATAACTTCCTTTCTAACAACCTCCTTCATGTTCGGGTTAAGTCTCCATTGAGGTTGCACCAATGGTTTATGACCTTCCTCCATGAAAATGTGATGGACACAAATAGAGGGATTGATTCCCTTTATGTTAGCAATTGTCCATGCCAATTCCTCCTTGTTTTTTCTCAATACAAAAGGTAATTTATCATTTTCTTCTCTGGTGAGTTTTGAGGAAATGATTACGGGATATGTGGATCAAGGTAAGCATACTCTAAATTAGAGGGTAATGGTTTAAGCTCAAGAGTGGGTGGTTCCTCAAATGAAGTTTTGGGAGATAAATTTGGAGTGTAGTTCAAAGGTTCAACAAACTATTTTCGCTAGAAGGTTGTTGGACAGTTTGCTTCTTCGGTAATCTGGTCTATGGACACCTCATCAAGGTTGTCTATCTTGCTTCTCCCAATTTCCTGTAAAATAAGAGAGTCCATTTGTAAATAAGCTGCAAAATAACATTATTCATCAAAAGAAGTAGGTTGCTTTATAGCCTCATTCATTTACATCTATTAATGCACGACCAGTAGGAAGAAAAGGTCTACATAAAATTATTGGCACTTACAAATCTTCTTCCATATCCATCACAACAAAGTCAATAGGTAATATAAAATTCCCAATTTTAACTAAAACATCTTCAACAACCCCTCTAGGATACCTTATGATTCTATCGGCTAGTTGTATAGATACCATAGTAGGTTGTGGTTCATCTAATCCTAGTTTCTTGTAAATTTAGCATGGAAAATCACAAAGTGCATTATCAATAATAAGATTCCCAATAGAAATGTGAATAGAAAAACTCCCTACATCCTTAAGCTTTGTTGGCAAAGGTTTCTTGCCTTGTAAAATAGAAGAAAAGTCTAGGTTGATCCGCACCAAAGCTACATTCTCATATTTCTTCTTGTTTTCTAGTAGGCCCTTCAAAAATTTCACCTACATTGGCATTTGTGCAAGTGCTTCTGCAAAACGAATGTGAATATGAATATTTTTAAACACTTCCAAAAACTTATCAAATTGTTAAACCAACTCATGATCTTTAGTTCTTTGAGGATAAGGAATCCTCGATTGATAGGTTAAAATTGGTTGTTTTGGTTTATTCTAGACAGCCTTTGAAGATTGCTGCAAATCTTGTTATAGAATTGTCAAAGGTTGAGGTTGTTGTTCTGGTTCAGTCTAGACTCCAAAAGGTTGCTGGACTTCATTCTTTCCTGTATTTTTAGCAGTAATCATGTTATTAGAAGTTTTAGCAACCTTACCAGTCCTAAGTGTTACAGCTTTGCATTCCTCCCTTGGGTTAGGTTCGCTATTGCTTGGAATTATCCCCTTACCCTTAGGTGTGACTATGGTGGAAAGTTGCTAAAATTGAGTCTCAAGATTCTTCATGGATGTTTGTGTTTGTTTCATGAATTGCAACATCATCTCCTTCATTTCATTAATGTCAGATTTCTTAGATTGCTAAGATGTTCCTCCTTGTTACATATTCTGCTAAGATTGTGAGAAAGGTGCTTATTTGCCAGGTTGTTGAAACCATGAGAAATGCGAGTGATTGCGCCAACCTGGATTTCGAGTGTTAGAAAAAGGATTATTACACTGATTATTTCCAACAAAATCATAATGTTCTTGTTCAAGTGGATTATAGCAATGTATATTCCTCTGATTTCCACCACAAAAATCACAAGTTTTTAGATTTGAGATTGATGAAATGTTTTGTTTAGCAAGTTGCCTCAAAATTCAATCCACTTTATTTGAAACTTGAGAAACAACATCAGATTCAATAGATTTACTTTGTTCTTCACTTACTGAATGGAATTTATATGTAGCATTAACTAATTGTTTAATTAGCTCAAAAAGTTGCTCGGGAGCAAGCTCGTCAAGATCTCCATTAGCTACTAATTCAATTTGGATTTTATAGGCATAAGTTAAAGTATTGTAAAAATTTTAGATTTGCATCCACATTAGTATCCCATGATTTGGAACTTTTCTCAAAAGTTCCTTATACCTTTCCCACACTTCAGAAAGCGATTCATCAGGTTGTTGAGAAAAATGAGAGACCTCATTTCTCAACTTTATAGCTTGGCTTGCTGGAAAATATTTAGTCAAGAAAGTTTGTGCCATATCACTCCATGAGGTGATAGATCTAGGTTGAAGATTTGTCAACCAACTTTTAGCTTTATTACGTAGAGAAAAGGGAAAAAGTTTCAAATATATGACATCATAAATGGCTCCATGATGAGAGCGAAAAGTATTGCACATTGTCAAAAATTCTTGAATATGAGCATTAGGATCTTCTCAAGGAAACCCTCCAAACTGGAAAGCTGCTTGAAGCATTTGTATCATCGATGCTTTGATTTCAAAGAGGTTATCCCCTTCATTAGGTATCAGTTTGCAAGATGAGTATCCCTTGGTTGATGGTTTCGAGTACTCTTTGAATCTTTATCTCGTGGTAGGTAAGTTTACTGCACCCAGTCCTTCAAGATCATCATTTGGCAGTTCTCTTTGGCCCATTTTTTACTATTTACATCTTCTCCTTGCTACACTAAGCTTGCGGTAGGTTTTCCCAATTTCAGGATCAAAAGGAATTAGTGGCAAACCAACCCTATGCATACACCAAATGATTGCTGGAATAGAAAAATCCTACACAAACTTCAACAAAAAGTTTAAATGCTACCAAGTTACACATAAAAATCAAAAACTTTACACGTTGCTCCATGACAACTATGCCAAAAACTTGTTAATGCCCAAATTGAACCTAGCAAGTGCACTAGATCGTGTTTAGTAGTATAGGCAAGACCAAGTGTCATTCCCACAAGAAGCAAGAAAAGTAATTAATTTTATAGGCTATTTAGTAGGTTAGGGGATTCAAATATTTAAGGTGATTTGGGAGAAACAATTAAAATAAATATTGTTGTAAAATAACAAAAGACTGCCACAAGGTTGCTATAAAATGCAGAGATAGAATGTAAAGTTGTTGTAAAACATCAATATTAAAGATACAAGCTTTACCAGGCCATTAGGTGGTGATTATGGTGCTTCCTCTCCTTTATCCCAACACGTATAAATGCATAGACCTAAAGTATCTTACTTTCTTTCCATGTACTAAGTGCGGCATACCATCCTGCCACTTAATACTTTAAGATTTTCACCGCGTGAGTTATTCACTTACAGACTAGACCTTAAGCATTTAGTTCAAGTAAGCATCTTGAATAAATTCTAGAACCTATTGCAAAAGTTTAGTATCCTCTCGGTGTGTGTAAACTTAGGTGATTAATAAAAGGCTAAGGTTGCTAGTCATTACCTTTCAGTTCCTAATTTCCCAATCCAACATAGGCTAGCTAGACCCATGAGACAACAACAAATATAATAATCAGTCTAATAAAAGATTTCTTGTTGATTTAAACGATAATCTACACCTCAAACAAGCTGCCAGTACAGCCTAGCATGATTGTTGGGAAACTACTCACTATTCATGTTAAAGATAATAACAAAATAAATTAAATGCATGAAACTAGTAGATAATATAAATAGATAAAGTAGTAAATGAAAAAAAACATAAACGTACTTACAACAAGAGCCTAAGCTGCTCTCAAAAACAAAATGAAGGCTTAATATAATATTACATAATATTTAGGGCCATTAGATTGCTACTTGATAGCCAAGTAAAGGGCAAGTGCCATCAGACCTAAGATCTGATTTTTCCTCCAAAAAACTTAATTTCCCTTCAAGAAATGCTCCAACAAATGTCCAATTACAGCTTGACACATCATTAGCCTTGCTAGATACACTATTCACCCCCAAATCTAGAAATCTTCAACAACTTCGTTATATTTTTCAACAACCTACAAAACATATTTAAATGCTCATAATTTCTAAAAATTAATACCAAATTAAATAATTCTAAAACAAAAATACTTATATTTTTATGGTGCTTTTTCATTTATCCTTTACTTATTAACAACTTAGGCCCATTTGAAAGTAAATTATACATAAAATAATCAAACAGCTAAACATATTTACAATCTCACATTATTTATCATCCTCTTCTCCTTTCTCTGAATCACGATTTTCATTCACATTTCCTCCTCTATAGCTACTTGTCACCGGTGCTCTCGTCATTGCTACTCCTCGACACCAACATACTCTTCTCCTCCTCTTATCGTTGCTACTCCTTCTCTTTTTATTTTGTTGATCATGTTTCAGAATTGATCCATGTTTTTTATCATGATTTCTTCAATCTGATTCTTGCATATTCTGATATTTTGATCGAAGCTTTGGTTGTGATTTCTTCAATCCAATCTTTGATCATGATTTACATATTCTGATATTTTTATCTTGTTCTTCCTTTTCTTCTACTATTGTGTTAGATTCCATTGAAATTGACATAATTTTATCAAAGAGAAGAAGATGAGCTGAGGAATTGATTTCTCTAGTCCTTCTTTTCGAGTTCTAACATATTTCTAATAGATATCTTACAATCTGTATTCCAATATGATTTCAATATGTAAAGTGTTTTACTAGGTTTCATATAGTTTTATAACAAACTTTGAGCTAAAATACATAATATTTGAAAAAAAAAATTATACTAGAATCCTACTAGAAATCTCGTATAAGACATATAAACAATTTACTGAGTTTTTAATAGCTTTTCAACATATTTATAATAAATTTCTAACATAAAAGATGCTTCTTTAAATAAGTTTTAGAAAATGATATTTTTATAAATATTTTTAAAGTTTTTTTTGTAAATATTTTGTGTAAATATAACACTTGTTTAATTTCCCTTATTAAGTGTAAATATAAAGCCCAAGTCGTAGGTTAAAGGGCATGGGCTTTTACATTTGTAAGAATGCTACTGAGTCAAAAGGCATGAGCTTTTTTTTGGAAGAAAAAAAACCTTAACTAATGCACTAACCTTGGACATCCCTACAAGGTTGGCACCCCCGACTACTTAGAGAATCAACAAGGTTAAAAAATAATGTTAATATAAAGCACAGTGAGAGTATCACTTCTCAGTTACATGTAAGCAAGATCGAAGGTTCGAACTGTATATCTGTAATAAAAAAGCTAACCCATCTATTTTTGCAATTAATAGGAACCAACAACGGTGAAGACTAGAAATAAACACATCATCATTTATTTTCGAATCATGATATATACGATTATTGCGACAAGACCATAAAGACCACGTTATGTGAAACCAAAAAGAAGTAACAAAATCAGTGGGCAGCCCATCTCTAAAGTAAGAATTCCAAGCAAGCAAAAAGCCATATGGAGTACGGGGGAGAACGAGATTGATACCAACCAACAAAGAGCGCTACGCCATGTGGAAAGTTTGAACTGGTAAAACATAAGCACATGCTTCATAGACTTCGTTTGTTGACAAAATGCATAGTGATCATTTATAACACCTCGATAACCTCTTTGCAAAAGAAATAATTTTGTTGGTAATCTCAAGTTGAAGATAAGCCAACCAAAAAAGTGAATTTCGGAGGTAAAAGAGAACCCCATATCAACATGAAATCAAATTTTGGACTTGGTCAAGAGATACAAAGATAGTAACTATAGCAAAAGGATGCAACCAAGTAAGACTTATTTCCCTTGAATTCCCAAGAGAAAATATCAGCAGCATTAGCGAAAGATGGTAGTTGCAAACCATGCAAATGAAGCTACGTTTGTAGTGGAATAACATAAAAATGCATGAAAAAGTCTCATGAATCCAAAGGAAAAGTTGATGGCATCTTTCTATCAAGTTATAGCACTGTGAGTAGGCGACACTAAGAGCATGCAATTTCAAAGGCGCGGTCCATCGGGGTAATCGAAAAGAAAGAAAAGCACCGGGTCGGGGACTTGGGAAAAAAGGTTTAAAAGAGAAGGCAAAAAAGTTTTTTAGATCGGTTCGAACACGAATCCACCATCTCTTAGTGTGGAGTTGCCACCTGGATTAGCTCTTTCTAGAAATTAGAGTCCTATGAGGCTTAATGTCCAGGGGACGGCCCACTAAGACATAGAGATTCGGGTTAGGGATAAGTTGTTTATTTCTTAAGTGATCACATTATATTACATCCATAGAAAATCGTATTTTCTTAGTTATGCATATTCGCACTTAGGTCATTTTTAGACGTTATATGCATGATTCAAGTATTGCAAAATCATAAACCATCCACAAGGTGAAAAAATAAACCATCCACAAAGTAGTAAGTAAATGTGGAAAATAAAAGCGAAAAACAAATATTACAAGGCTTTAAAAATTACATTTCCCAAAAAAAATGTAATTGCGATACCCGAAGGAAAATAAAAATCGGAAACGTACATCTAACCTGCATCCACAAAGGTTACACGTATGCTGATCAATTTTATTAGTGAAAATGATCGCATGGCAAAAGGTGAGGTCTGTTATCCGAGAATAATTTTTATTCCCTTCGTTGGGGTATTCTAACATAAAAATAAAAAAGAAATAAGAGATGAAGAAGAGAATTACAACATTATATACAATAATAATGAATAAAAATAATTCCTAGTTCCACAAATAAAGATTAAAAAGAGATGAAGAAGAAGATGAGCGCGGAATTCGCAGCTCTAGGAACTTAGAGGCTTACCCTTGCGGTATGAATCCACTTCGGCGTATCCGTTTGATCCCCGGGAGAGTTCCTCGTTCATTTTTTTATTTAAGTTGTGGTTTAATTGGAAAATAAGTGTTTATTTATCCAAGAGATAATCAGACTCGGTATCTAAATTTGTTTTAGACCTGAGAATATCTGAGGATATTAAAAGAAAAGGTAGATGAAAAAAGATTTGAAAATAATTAAAATTTGAAGTCCCAACATCTTTT